>LGRX02016983.1:0-13235 GCA_001247695.2 Cymbomonas tetramitiformis | reverse complement strand
ATCCTGGATGCCTCTCATATACGGTTTCATGTCAATACATTTGTATGTAACGTGATGGTGTTTTTGGAGTGATGTAATAAATACAGACTTGTCTGCTTTCTTTATTTGCAAGGAGAGACAGGATGGGGTGAACACCTCGCGCTAGACTGTGTCCTCCATTAATCTCTGCGGGGAGCGCATCGGTACCGCCCGCTTCTGGTTTATGCTTCCGTGCATATCGTTCCGATGTCCATCCATTGGTTTGCATGCATCGACTGTGAACGACCCAACGGGGGGGCATGCCAGCAGGAATAAACGCTTCCTACGATACCTGGGATTCAGCCCGCAGGGTTCAGTGAAGTTGCGCAATCCTCACATGCTTGCCGGTGATTGGTACAAACCGCATACACTCATCCATAATTTATTGGCTGCATTGTATTTGTTTAGAGGGGTGTATTCCGATTTTGAATTTCTATCATTATCGACGTGATTATATCATAAACAATGCAATACTGCACGAATAAGCACTAAGCATGATCACACCCAAAATCACAAGCACGCCGACATCACACACACACAATCACAGACAGACACACACGCGAATGCAGCCACGGACATCCATATATATATATATATATATATATTGCGGGCTCCATATATTTATTTGACTGCATATGTGTTGTTGTGTTCGATGATGCAGGCGTGCGCTGTATTTTTTCCTCGGTGTACTACACACTGCGATGGTATATGCCTCATCAGTTGAAACTGACCCACAATCTTCTCGAGTTCGCATGTCACTCAACAATGGTTGGTGATTTTACCGTATTGCAAACGATTCGCTCGATCCCATATTGCTGGGGACTTCGAAAACATGCGGTGCGCTTGAAAGTCATCTGGCATCGTTCGTTCAAATTATGGATCTGCCTCACGACTTCATTGTTGAAGGGAACTTCACCAAGCACGCCAACGAAGCACATGGGTACCTACCTTATGCGATGGGCTGCTATTATTTTAATTTCTCACTCCCCCAAAGTGCTCGGGGGAAATCAGTCTCCCTGGAGTTCGAGGGCGTGCAGCGGAACAGCACGACGTGGCTAAATGATGCGTACCTAGGCAATCATCCAAGCGGCTACACCCCCTTCCGCTTCGACCTTGCCGAGTCTGCCTTAAAATTTGGGAGCATTAATGCATTATTTGTATTCGTGGACGCCACACATCCGGATGGTTGGTGGTACGACGGGGGCGGGATATACCGAAACGTTTGGCTGCATATTGTCGACCGGCTGCATGTGGTTCCTTGGGGTGTCTACCTTCCGGCAGAAGTCACATCTCCGATCAGCGGGGCGGGCACAGCGGACGCTCGGTTGAGCGCAGAGACGACAGTGGTCAATACGTACAACGCGACGACAACGTTCGCCCTTGAAACCCTGATAAAACGAGCGGTGGGACGGTGGTTGGGAATGGAGCTGCCAACCTGACATGCACCTTGCAAGCCGGCGAGAACTGCACCCTCGCGGAGGACATCGTATTACGAGGTGCACAACTCTGGTCGCTGTCACGACCCCATCTGTACTACGCGCATTCCTATCTACGAACCGAGGACCGCGCGCTTCGAGATGCGGTGGTTAATTCCTTTGGTGTCCGGCGGCTGCGGTGGGATCATGATAAAGGGTTCTTCCTGAACGAGGAGTCCGTGAAGATTCATGGCGTGGCCAATCACCAGGACTTTGGTGGCGTTGGGGTTGCAGTACCCGACTCACTGCAGGCGTACCGAGTGTGGAAGATGAAGCAGATGGGAGCCAACGCGTGGCGCACGGCACACAACCCACCCTGCCGGGCATTACTGGAGCAGTGCGACGCCCAGGGGATGTTGGTTTGGGATGAAAATCATCGCAACAGGGCCTCCCCTGACATGCTTGGCGACCTACGCTCGATGCTGCTCCGCGATCGGAATCATCCAAGTGTCATTTTATGGTCACTGTGCAATGAGATTCTCTGCGAAGACTTCGATGCGGACACGGCCCAGGTGCTTCGCGGGATCGTGAAGGAACTCGACCCTCGAGGCCAACGACCGATCACTGCCGCAATGAATGGGGGCTACGGCGGAGCATTCCCGGAGGTACTCGACGTGATGGGCATCAACTATCACATCAAAGAGTACGACGATTTCCATCAGAAGCATCCTAAACAGCCAAAAATTGGCTCGGAAATTGCATCGGACTTCTCTGACCGTTCGATATACTCTAACGACTCAACGAAGAAAATGTACGTGAGCGCATACGACCTCAACGCTCCCAACTGGGGCAATACCGCTGAGGATGTGTGGTGTGCTTTACTTGACCGGGAGCTCATGGCTGGAGGGTTTATCTGGGTCGGGTTTGACTATAAAGGTGAGCCAACACCGTACACGTGGCCAAACATCAACTCGCACGCTGGAGCCGCCGACATTGCTGGCTTTCCAAAAGATAATTACTACTATAATATTGGCAATCGGTATTTTTCAGTGCTACAGAACGCCCGATGGTGCATGTATTCCCGCATTGGAATCGGAACCTGCAACACGAGCAGCCTTGTGAGGGCGCATGCACGGAGGCAGATGCAGTGAGCGGTGTGCGAGTCATTGACGTTTGGGCGTACACAAATGGAGCAGCGGTCGAGCTCATTTTAAATGGGGAGAGTTTTGGGCGACGACTCGTCACCAATGCATGTCGCCATGTGAACTGGAAGGTGCCTTTCCAAGCAGGGACACTCGAGGCGAGAGCATTCCACAACAGTTCTGATCATAATGTGTTTGCAGTAGAAAAATATGGACAACCGGTTCAGCTGCTGTGCTCAAACTTCGAGTCGAGTGGCCATTAGATGCTTGCATACACGCTAACGGAGACGACGCGACGCTGGTCACAGTACAAATCACTGATTCTTTAGGAGCTTTTGTCCCAACATCGTCGAATTTCTTGATTAGATTTGAGCTTTCCGGTCCTGGGAAAATAATTGGTCTTGGAAACGGTGACCCATCATCTCATGAAGCGGATAAACCGCACTCACCTTGGAAAGGTTGGCGCACCGCGTGGAATGGACCGTTGCTCGTGTTGTGATTCAAAGCACAAACTCTCCAGGTAATATCACATTGTCCGCATCACATGCTAAGCTGCATGCAGCCAACATCACTGTCCAAAGCCGGCGTCGCTGCCCAAAGCTGCAAAGGTCCGTAGTGTAAGAAAACCAAAATCGAACACAACATCGAAAATTATATATAGAACTGCGCTATCTTTGATAAGTATGAGATGAAGCAGTTTGTTATCAATAATATATACCACGATAAGTATAAGTAAATCGATTTTATTGTATCTTACTATACTAAATGATGAATACGCCGTACCCAAAAGAAATGTTTGCAACGAATGCAATATGGTAATCATAGCTGACAATGAAATTTGGGACAGCTTCGAACAGTAGAAGTGTATATCATAGCCGAACGACAAATTTACGTACACGTAATAATAATATTACTGGCGAGGATTTAAAACCGTGCACAGCATAAGTTTGATAGGCTGGAAACAACGGTCTAAGCATCCATCGGTATACGAAAATAGAACGTTATGCACGAGCCATAACAAAGAAATTCGTTGATGTTTATTACGGTTCGCAATGCCGCATTGGCATTCATTGCAAGCGATTGGATTACATTCTGGCGATAAAAGCCCCAAAGCATGAATATCAAGAGAGGTGATATAAGATTGCTTTAGTACGGTATGTGCTACTGTGCTTACACTATCGATTTTAACCCCCCCCCCCAGGCTCACCCACAAATTGTGATTATCAACACGCATTGTCAACGGTGTCGGGTTTAATTGATTGATTTCTTGTTGCTTGTTGGCAAGGATCACATCACAAACATTAATTATTACAATAACTATTTCTTGTCCCTATTTACAGGTGGGAAGTGCACCGAATTCGATAATAAATTCACTATTTCTTGTTCCTGTTGGCAAGTGAAAAGCTTCACCGCGTTAGTTAATAAATTCATTATTTCTTGTCAAATTTGTTGTTTTCGGCTCTAAAATAAATCGTTGACGTGCAACCAAATTCATCAAGACAGGCTGGCTTTATTTCTAACCGCCACCAAATACAACACAATATACAGTATCTTTCGATTACACGAGGACGCTTTCGAGCTTTTAATTCAAGTGAGGTTCATTTCAACATTGATTTCCACCTTCGAAGTTAATGTACCAGGCACACACTCCTGATAACTTATACATCTTTATCTCTTTATTTTTCTTTCTTTTCTTTTATCTTCTTTCTTTTCTTTTTATGTTTTCTGCTGTTTTTGGTGTGTAATATTAACTTCACAGTCTTATATTCCACTGTTTTATTTCATGACATACTCTGGCTTCTAGCCTAGAATTACAGTCACTTGTCCGATATAATGTCTGGTCTCAGACCTAATACATCTATATCCTTATATCAGTCTTGGCATACAGCCTAACACTAACATGTAAAACTTCCTTAATTCATTTCTCTTGATCAACACTAACTGAGGTCCACTTTTCCAAGCTTCCCTTTCAACATGTTGCTCTCTAACAATCACTAGCAGGATTCCTGTATTGACATCTGCCATCGACCAATCATGTGCACATATATGCCTGATTCTGGTACTCCTCCACCAATCATCGGGCAGATCACGATATTGCCATTGCAGATCTTTCTGGAATCCACCAGATCCTCAATATAATTATTGTCATTGCAGATCTTCTCCTGAAATCTGCCTTGCCATCAATTATTTCTTCATACAGCTGTGACCGGCATGCAACAAGGCCCTTGCAGCATGCAACCACCCGTCACCAGCATGCAACCTGGCATATGTAGCATGCAACCTGGTCCCTGTTGCATGCAACCTGGCCTCTGTGGCATGCAACCAGACATCTGTAGCATGCAACCTGGCCTTTGTAGCATGCAACCTGGCCTCTGTCACATGCAACCTGGCCCCTGTGGCATGCAACCCGACATCTGTCGCATGCAAATTGGCCTCTGTCGCATGCAACCTGGCCTCTGTAGCATGCAACCCGACATCTGTCGCATGCAACCTGGCCTCTGTGGCATGCAACCTGGCCTCTGTAGCATGCAACCTGACATCAGGGGAGAAGTCCTGTCGCGATTGACCGGCCCCTGGCCGAGAGAGTCTCCCAAAAAGAGGGTTTGGCCGAAGATTGGCCGAAAGAATTTTGACCCTTAAGTATGCAAAAAGATGTCAAAACAAGAAAAAACAAATATTTTCTCGAAAACTGGCCGAAAGGCCTCCGGAGAGGACTTCTGCCTTGCCTGACATCTGTAGCATGCAACCTGGCCTCCGTGACATGCAACCGGGCCTCTGTAGCATGCAACCTGACATCTGTAGCATGCAACCTGGCCTCCGTGGTATGCAACCGGGCATCTGTAGCATGCAACCAGGCATCTGTGGCATGCAACCAGGCATACGCAGCATGCAACCAGGCATCTGTATCATGCAACCACTCGTCGGCAGCATGCAACCAGATCTCTGTAGCATGCAACCCCTCTGCTCGTACCTCCCGGTACAACTCCTCCCCCCTCAAGAGCGGCCTATCTCCCGATGCTGCTCCCGGTGTCTTCAGGTATCAAGCTCCCCGAATTGAAGATGGTGGAAGAGATGACGCAGTAACGGAGCTGGTACGGGGTACACGGCGTGAGCATCTCGCGCCCCTGGTTGCTGTGAAGACGATGGTCCAAGCTGAGCAGTCTCGGGGTGCCCTCCGGTGGCCCATTTACATGCGCAAGGTGTCTGCGAGGTACACTCCAGCAATGGCGTTGGTGGAGGTGAGCTAGTCCAGATACATGTCGGCTTACGATATCGCTCTCCATACTTACAGTAGGTGCAAAAAAGAGGTTGTGGCAGTTTACGAACCACCGACCGCAACCGCAGTGCATTCGGGTATCTTCCCTCAGGGTTTTCAAGAAACCAGTGCTTGGGCTTCAAGTACTCGATAGCATCCAGGGTGCATTTCACACTCTTGTCGGCTCCTTCCAGATCAGGAGGGCCTCCCGTAGTGCGCGCCTGACTGTACTGGGTGCATGGAGGGCTGGCCCAGATGACATCAAAGAATCCCGGTGGATACCGAGTGGGGTCCCAGTCCTCCATTGATGCGAGATGGTTAGGTTGCCAGCGTGGGTCGTTGTCGAGCGTAACCACCGAGGCAGACGGGAAGCACTTGGCAAACTCCCTTTCCACCGATCCAGTTCCGCTGAACAACACCAAGATTCTCACTGGCCGGGTCTTCCGCTCTTCAAGGTCGGTGATCACCACTAGCTCTCCATTCCCCAAGGTTTCCACCTGCTCCCACGGCAGACAGAAGTCTTCCGGTGGAGAATCCACTTCCGGAATGTCACATGGGTGTTCCATTAGCTGGGATAAGGTGACGCCAAGGTGAACGGGCTGTCGCTGTTGACGTTGCCGTCGGTCATGCTCATTGGACTTCAGCATGTCCGCCTGCATGCCTAATCGTCGTGCCTCGAACTCCTTGAGCTGCTGATTTTCCCCGCCTCTGTCCATCTTGTCTCTGGAGCGCCACTGGTCGTGAGCTGCCGAGTAGCCCGTCCAGCGTACCTTCCATTCCTCCACAGATTTACCCTTGACCATGCGTACACGATACGCCAGGATTTTGTCCACGTGAGCTTCCGCTTGCCCATCTACCATTACCGGGTCAGGTACGGGCAGTTGTGCTCGAGATGCAAACTCCTCCTTGCCGGAGATGTACGGCTTCAGGCGGTGCTGCGCAAACACGTCGTGAATGCGCCAGTGCGGCGGTAGGGCCAGCCGATACGCCACCGGTGCCCCGCGGTCCGCCTCTGCCAGCTCCGCCTGCAAATCGCTGTAGAAGCACTCCACCACGGTCACAGGTCCATGCCAGCGCTTACCGAGCTTTCGGCACAGCGCACGGTCCATCACCTTTTCCGTCAGATGACGAGCTTCGATCCACACCAGCTCCCCCACTGCGTACTTATGCTGCTTGTGGCGCTGGTCGAACTGCTCCCGCTGGCGCTGCTGAGCCAACTCAAGGCGGCCACGCGCGTCTCGCAACTGCGA
Organism: Cymbomonas tetramitiformis; assembly: GCA_001247695.2. Classification (NCBI taxonomy): domain Eukaryota; kingdom Viridiplantae; phylum Chlorophyta; class Pyramimonadophyceae; order Pyramimonadales; family Pyramimonadaceae; genus Cymbomonas; species Cymbomonas tetramitiformis. Next base: position 6,154 of record LGRX02016983.1, on the reverse strand, counting down.
CGAAAACTTCGCAGCCATCTCATGGGCGGTACCCACCCCCCCTTTCCGTCGCGCAGAGCCAGGTAGAGTTGCAGCTTCCAGGAAAAGGTCTAATTGGGACATCGGGGACACCCCGTAGCATAGCTCAAAGGGCGTGAACCCGGTGACATCACTGCGCGAGTCGTTGATAGCGAACTCCACGTTCGTCATGTAGAGGTCCCAGTCATCAGGATTGGCACCCACGAACGAGCGCAACATGTCCTCCACCACCCGGTTGGTGTGCTCCGCCTGTCCGTCCGAGCGAGGGTTGTACGGAGTGGTAGAAGCCACCCGTACCCCCATAAGCCTCATTAGCTCACGCCAGAACGAGTCCTGGAATCTGGGGTCACGGTCGCATACAATCTTCATGGGGGCTCCATGCTGCCTCCATACAACGTCGAAGTAGATGCGGGCCACCGTTTGCGCAGAGCTGTCCCCAAAGTTCATGGGCATAAGGTGCACCATCTTGCTCAGCTTGCACGTGAAGGTGACAAAGGCGTCGTTTCCTTGGGCGGTGAGTGGCAGCCCTGTAACGAAGTCCACGCTCACATCCTGCCAGTTGCGTTGAGGAATAGCGTGCGGATTCAATAATCCATCGGGGTAGGATGCTCGGGGACGAACCGCCTGACATGTAGGGCATGAGGCCACCCATCCCGCCACATCCTCGGAGGCATTCTTCCACCAGAACCTGCGGAGAACTCTCTCCAGTGTCTTCTCCCGGCCAGTGTCGCCTGCAGCGGCGGAGTCGTGGGCATCCTTGAAGACTACTTCTCGCAAAGGGGAGTCCTCGCCGAGAACCAACTGGTACCGTCCTGCGGCTACACGCCATAGCACGTCCCCAACGATACGGAAATCCTTCGTGGCATGGTGCGGGGCCGCAAGGATCTCATCCCGCAGCTGCCGAAGAGGGCCGGCACGTGCATACTCATCGTGCAGGGACTCCAGGAATGTAACGTCTGTGGGGAGGCTCGTAGCATCGCGGGTCTCAGCAGCCTTACCCCGTCGCACTATAGGAGGCGCCACTCGGGGATGCCGTACTCTCGGCAACAGCTGTCGGGTAGGGGGTGCATGTACCACTAGCACGGGCCACGGGAGGTCGTGAAGTACACCGTCAGGAGTCTCGAACAGCTGTGTGGGTACTCCTCGTTCGTCATGGGTAGGTATCACTTCCACCAGCCTCATACCAGCCATTCTGAAGAGCCGCCTCCATTGAGGCATGCGGGCCTGGATGTCCGGTAGAAGGAACACTGCCGAGGTATGTGCGGGGTCTTGCCGCCATTCGTCCACATACTTACGCAACACCGCCTCGATGGAGATATGACTGCTGGAGTATGGGGGGTTGCACCAGACGTGCTTTCCCCGCCACTGTTGTTGCAGACAATCAGTCCAGTAGGCGTCCACTTGGCGGTTCCGTCCACCCAGGTCACAACACGCGTCGACGTCGAAGCTGCCGAACTGTCGTTGGAGGCGCTCAAAGACCTCCTTGCGCACCTTCCAGTCTTGCCGATCGGCTGGGGGCTTGGCGGTTCGACTAGACGGCCGAGCTGGCTGCTTAGGCCTTCGAGAATCCGTAGCAGGCCGTGTCGAGGTTTTCGGCGTGACGGAAGGAGTCGTCGTAGCAATGGGTTGTCGCAGCCGAGCACTACGACGCAATACCGGGGTGGTTCCCGGGGTGCTCGTTTCCTGCCGGTGCTTTCCAGATTCGGACATATCAGCGAAGTAGTCGGTGGGAGCTCGCAGCATTAGTTGTGCTTCAGGCTGCATGTTGCATGTTACATGCTCAGCTGGGCGTGTTGCATGCTCAGCTGGGCAGGTTGCATGCGAAGCTGAGCTGGCTGCATGCGAAGCTGAGCTGGTTGCATGCGAAGCTGAGCTGGTTGCATGCTCAGCAAGGCATGCTGCATGCTCAGGCGAGCTGATTGCGTGCTCAGACGAGCGTGTTGCATGCTCAGCGGGGCAGGTTGCATGCGAAGCTGAGCTGGTTGCATGCGGAGCTGAGCTGGTTGCATGCGAAGCTGAGCTGGTTGCATGCTCAGCAAGGCATGCTGCATGCTCAGCAAGGCGTGCTGCATGCTCAGGCGAGCTGGTTGCATGCTCAGGCAAGCGTGTTGCATGCTCAGCTGGGCAGGTTGCATGCAAAGCTGAGCTGGTTGCATGCTCAGCAAGGCATGCTGCATGCTCAGGCGAGCTGGTTGCATGCTCAGGCAAGCGTGTTGCATGCTCAGCTGGGCAGGTTGCATGCGAAGCTGAGCTGGTTGCATGCGAAGCTGAGCTGGTTGCATGCGAAGCTGAGCTGGTTGCATGCTCAGCAAGGCATGCTGCATGCTCAGGCGAGCTGGTTGCATGCTCAGGCAAGCGTGTTGCATGCTCAGCTGGGCAGGTTGCATGCGAGGCTGAGCTGGTTGCATGCTCAGTAAGGCATGCTGCATGCCAGGGCGCGCTGCCAGCCTGGAGCAGGCTCACCAGGGCTCGCTCCGCCACCTGAAGCGTCTCCACGCCATCCATCCATGACTCCATGGTGGCCACCCATCCTGGTACAGGGGGTGGCGGGTGGTCTTCAAAGATCTCCTCGACATCCAGCACGGAGAGCGGGTCCTTGGGGAGGTCCGTCTCCTTGTCTACAACACCGGCCTCCTTGAGCCCATCCCGCGGGTCCTTGGTCACGTAGTCAGGTCGGCGGGATAGCGCATCAGGGACCAGAAGGAGGGCTCCCTTGACGTACTCCATTCGTGGGACACCGACTTCCACCAGGTCCATGTACCACCGTGCCTGTCGCCGGCTAAGCTCTCGTCCCGGGGACATTAGCCATTCCAGGGGGCGATGGTCACCTTGTAGCCGGAAGTCGGAGGAGAACAGGTAGTGCCTCCAGGTGACGGTGGTGCAATGGTGCAACGCACAGAGCTCCCTTTCGCCGGTGTGGTAATTCTGCTCCGCTGCAGAAAACTGCCGACTATCGTAAGCGATCACCCTCATACCGTCCCCCGTATCTTGCATGAGTACGCCTCCCAAAGCAACTCCGCTTGCGTCCGTTTGTACCAAAAACGGCGCTGACCCATCCGCGGCTGCCTTCATGTCGGGCAATGCCAATACTGGGGCTGAGGAGAGAGCGGTCTTCAGCTCATCGAAGGCCCATTGTTGGAGTTCTCCCCACTGCCACGGTACGTCGGTCTTGGTGAGCGAGGTCAAGGGTTGGGCAATCTCCGAGAACCGGTGCACAAACCGGCGGTAGTACCCCGCTAGTCCAAGGAACTGTCTGACGTGGGTTACCGTCTCCAGCTTCGGCCAGTCCTTGATGGAGGACACCTTGTCATGCTGAGGTTGGCATCCTTCGGCGGATAGAGTGTGGCCCAAGAACCGTAGAGACTCCTTCAGCATCTGCGCCTTGGATGCCTTCAGGTATACCCCTTTTCTCGACAAGTGTCCAAGAACTGACGTACGTGGTCGTAATGTTCTTCCACCGTGCGTGAGAAGACCACCACATCGTCGATGAAAATCCGTACAAAGGGGAGATGACCAAGTGCACGCTGCATTCGCCGCTGATACTGAGATGGAGAGTTCTGCAGGCCCTGGGGCATCACCAACCATTCGTAGGCCCCCATCTGGGTGGTGAACGCGGTCTTCTCCACGTCCTCCTCGGCCATTGGCACTTGCCAGAATCCGTCCACCGCGTCAAAGGAGGAGAAGAACGCCGCCCCTTGCATCTCGTCAAACATCAGTTGGATGTCCGGTAGTGGATACCGGTCCCGCACCGTCTGCTGATTCAATTGTCGGTAATCCACCACCAGACGCAATGTCTTCGGGTCACCAGGCTTGGGTACCATCAGACATGGGGCGGCATACGGGCTTGACGACGGCCGGATGTAACCCTTCTTCATGAGCTGCTCGATGCGTTCACGTAGCTGGCGTAGCTCTTCAGCGGTCATCTTGTATGGACGCCTACATGGTGGTCCACCCTCCGCGTCCGGCTTGCGATCGATGCGGGCCTTGTCCTCCTCCGTGCGACGCAACTTGGAGGCCTCCGGTAGAGCTGCACACAGGGTATCTAGATACTTCTCAAAGAAGGCGTCAAAGCGCTGCTTCCACGTGCTGCTTACCGGTGCATCTCGAGTATCTTGACGGGGTCCTTCCTTCTCCACGGGGGTGTGAGGTGGCGGTATTTCAGCAGCGGTAGCCGCAAAAGCTGCCTCATGGTCGTTCCCACGCGCGGCCATCATGAGCCACTGAGGTTGTGACTCTTCATCCCCGGCCAGGCGCCTGGTCTCGGCGTGGATGAGGTGCTGCTTCAGCTGCGCTGCCGTCAAGAATACCTCATCGATCAGCCCCGCGCCTTGAGCCTTGCCCTGACCCACCCCCGGACTACAGCCCGCGAGTGTCACCCGTTGCTGTCCTCCACCATTTGCTCGCGTGTTGAAGGATACGGAACCGTGACCGGCATAATCCAACGTGACCGGGGAAAGACTGCGAAGCCACTTACCCCCCAACACCACGTCTACTTGGATTCCTAGCGGCAAGACTCGTAGAGCCATTCGCTTCTCGCAGTAGTTTACTCCCGCCGCCGTGTGCGCGGTGAACTTGGTGTACGCCACCTCTCCAGCGGTCTTTACAGATCCATCTGCCAGTGTGACCTTCATTGGCGTCCCTGAGCGCACTGTCAAGTCACAGGTACGGGCACAATCCGCCGAGATGAAGTTGTCCGAGGCGCCTGAGTCCACCAGCACCTTTACTCGGTGTCCACGAAGGTAGGCATAGAACACCAGGAGTAAGGGTCCTTCCTCGTCCCGCACCGCTGACAGTGTGTGTGCCAAGAGTGTCCCTGTTCGAGTGTTTGCTTTCCAGCGCACCCCCCATCCAGTTGAACACGCTTACATTTAAGAGCATCTTCAATCGGGTGAGAGCTCAAAGCGGTTGCAGCCTCGTCCACCAAGGCGTTGCACTCGTGTTCTTCGCCACTACCATGTTCAGTGGCACTGACGTACGTGGTGGCGTTGGTCGAGACACTGACGTGAGTGGTATCACTATCAGTGGGGCTGACGTGAGTGGTGTCACTGTTGGTGTCGCTGACGTGAGTGGTGTCGCTGCCGGTGGCACTGACATGCGTTGTGTCGCTGTCGGTGGCGCTAATGTGCGTCGTGTCGCTGTCGGTGGCGCTGACGTGAGTAGTGCCACTGTCGGTAGCGCTGACATGTGTAGAGTCACTGTCTGATCCGCTTTCCAGCGGCTGGAACCCACCGGTTGCATGCTGGGCCGAGCGCGTTGCATGCTTGGCGGAGCCGGTTGCATGCCCAGGCTGCGGTCTGGTTGCATGCTCAGCCGGGCGTGTCGTACGCTCAGCCGGGCAGGTTGCATGCTTAGCCAGGCTGGTTGCATGCTCAACAAGGCAGGTTGCATGCTGAGACCCACTGGTTGCATGCTGAGCCGGGTGTGTTGCATGCCGGGCGAGGCGTGTTGCATGCTCAGCCGGGCGGGTTGCATGCTCAGCAGGGCATGCTGCATGCTCTGGCGAGCTGGTTGCATGCTCAGCGGGGCAGGTTGCATGCTCAGCTGGGCGTGTTGCATGCTCAGCTGGACAGGTTGCATGCTGAGACCCACTGGTTGCATGCGTAGGCCGGCTGGTTGCATGCGCAGGCCGGCTGGTTGCATGCTCAGCAAGGCATGCTGCATGCTCAGGCGAGCTGGTAGCATGCTCAGCGAGGCGGGTGGCATGCTCAGCTGAGCGTGTTGCATGCTCAGCTGGGCAGGTTGCATGCTGAGACCCACTGGTTGCATGCGCAGGCCGGCTGGTTGCATGCTCAGCAAGGCATGCTGCATGCTCAGGCGAGCTGATTGCGTGCTCAGACGAGCGTGTTGCATGCTCAGCCGGTCGGGTTGCATGCCGGCGTGGGCTGTCAGGTCCTCCCGCCAGCTGCTGGGTCATGTTCAGCTCCTCCTCGGGCGGACTAGGGCAGGATGCAGCACGTTGGTTGCATGCTGGCGGTATGCTGCCCGATCCGCCTGCCAGTTGCTGGGTCATACTCAGCTCCTCCTCGAGTGGCTACTATCCCGAGATCCTTGTGGGAGGACCTAGAACGCTGTAGATCCTCCCACAAGGATCACTTTTTCAATAATTTATTTAGGCACCCCACGAGCTTTCTACAAG
>LGRX02016982.1:0-10695 GCA_001247695.2 Cymbomonas tetramitiformis | reverse complement strand
GGCCGATCTCATGCCGTTCAGTGGGTGTACGTATCTGAGTGAGTCATTGGGGGGCATGCCAACAGGGTCCGCTTACTCCGTAACCCTGGGACCAACTATTGTTGGGCGATGATCGGTCACATCGTATCATCTTTCCATGCTGCTTTGCATCTGGGTTGGGAATATGTATGAGTTTGTGGTACCTTGTCACGGCCCCGCCCTGCTCTTGATTTTCTTCTCACATCCACTGGGATGATGGTGGGCTGGCTTTTGTTGGCTGATCTCATGCCTTGCATGTGTGTTCTTATCCTTGGACCGGTTTATGTGGCACCGGAGAGCCGCAGAATGTCGGCGGCACTGTGCACCCACACCGGGGATAAACGGATTCATCGCAAACTTCGGGACACTTATCCGGATTTTCCGGAGCTCACTAGTGGAGAACGGGACCCCCTAAGCCCCAGCCTGGCCGGAGCGCCTCTGTGACTGGTCCACCTGTACACTGAAGCTTTGCCAATCACGCCGGTCCACCGCTAACCCCTGAGCATGTGCACATGTGTGCGTATGCTTATCCTTGATTAAATGGCATAGTCCCGCCCCACGCTTGCATGCTTGCATCCTGGGATGTTGGTGGGCTGGCCGTGGTCAGCATACCTCGTGCCATTCAGTGTGGTGTTGGTACTATCATTGACATCTTTGAATGCGCCCGATAACCCCTTCTCCAATCAAACTCACCACACTCCCATGCCACTCGCCAACATGCACCGCATGCGCATACACCTTACCATCCGCAATAGGAGCGGCTTTTGCCTCCACGTGTCGGGGAGGGCAGTGAGGTGCTCGGTGTTTTGTGGGGCTGTTGCCTCCACGTGTCGGGGAGGGCAGTGAGGTGCTCGGTGTTTTGTGGGGCTTTTGCCTCCACGTGTCGGGAGGGCAGTGAGGTGCTAGGTGTTTTGTGGGGCTTTGCCTCACGTGTCGAGAGGGCAGTGAGTGCTCGGTGTTTTGTGGGGTTTTTTGCACTCCACGTGTCGGGTAGGGCAGTGAGGTGCTCGGTGTTTTGTGGGGCTTTTGCCTCCACGTGTCGGGTAGGGCAGTGAGGTGCTCGGTGGTTTGTGGGGCTTTGCCTCCACGTGTCGGGTAGGGCAGTGAGGTGCTCGGTGTTTTGTGGGGCTGTGCAGTTGCAGTCACGAAGTTTCGACACTAACTCCCCAGGCATCGTCTCGCCTTCCCCTCATTCCCTCACCGCCCGAGCCGCGATCCTGCACTCAGGCCATGAGATAGCCTCCTTCCCTTGCGATCACTCATGCCGAATCAGCAAGAGTAGGGTGTTACATGAGTGTGACTTTTCTGTGCATCAACAGCTAGGTACGGCCCAAGGCCGGATATGAGGACGGCGCTGCGTATACCCCCCAAAAGCAATCGATTTCCTCCCGCGCCTCCGAGCCATCTTGCCGTCTGCCTCATCCGGCACGCGCTGACGCAAATCACCAATTGGCGCGCTCCTAGCTAGGCAGGCGCGCCGCCGGAATACGCCCACTTCGAGCTGCCCGGACAGTCGTACATCCCATGCCAACCGGCGGCGTTCTCAGCCTCGAGTCAGGCCTATGGGGTTGTGCTATCATCCATGCTGTACAGTGCCGCGGCGCCGCACTTCGCTGGCGTTGGCATGTGTGGATGGGGTGCGCTCCACTTGCCAGGGCTCTGGCGGGGTCTGCTCACCCATGCAGGTGACGGCGGAGTTGGAGATAGGAAGACCGCCTACAACCGGTCCAGCTCGGCAGGGGTCATGCGCGACGGCGACCTCAGTGCCCGGGCGGAAGGAGGCTACCATGGTGTGGATGATCCGCACTGGGACGAAGGCTCTGGCTTTTCTGCGGGTACCCAAACCTGCACCCTGCCTTCTCTCTCTCCACACTAACATGAAGCCGCTCCCAGTGCCGAGAGGCCGAACGTGGAAGAATTGGGGTTAGGGATGGGGGTTGGGGATGGGGGCTTCAGGCTTGGTGCAGGAGGAGGGGAGTGAGAGGCCAGGCAGGTCTCCGCGGCTGGCGGAGGTCCGGGGGAGCTCAGTGGAGGCGCTAAGTCCCAAGCAGCCGTCGGTCATTCCGCCGTGTGATGGTGCCTGCACGCGCCGCACCGCCGCACGCCTCCCGGCGCCATCGCTCTGGCATCAAGCGTGAAGATGCACTACCAGATCCCCCCCCACGGCTCGGGCAGCTTGATGTGCGCGAGCACGGTGTGCGAGTGCATGTCCTCGGCGGTCCCGGGCCTGCCCCGGAGATGTGCGAGTGCATGTCCTCGGCGGTCCCGGGCCTGCCCCGGAGATGTGCGAGTGCATGTCCTTGGCGGTCCCGGGCCTGCCCCGGAGATGTGCGAGTGCATGTCCTCGGCGGTCCCGGGCCTGCCCCGGAGATGTGCGAGTGCATGTCCTCGGCGGTCCCGGGCCTGCCCCGGAGATGTGCGAGTGCATGTCCTCGGCGGTCCCGGGCCTGCCCCGGAGATGTGCGAGTGCATGTCCTCGGCGGTCCCGGGCCTGCCCCGGAGATGTGCGAGTGCATGTCCTCGGCAGTCCCGGGCCTGCCCCGGAGATGTGCGAGTGCATGGTGAAGCGCTCTCTGCGCATGCTGCCCGTCACCCGACCCGCAAGAGTCCTCCATTGAAGAGGCGGCAGGTGGGGGGGGGGACGGTGATGCACCTAGACGAGATTCTATTCGCGGAGAGCCCGAAGGAGCCTGGCATTCCTGTTGCTTACCGCTCCAAGGAGGTCGCACCCCCACTGTTCTCTTCCCTCCTGTTGTCAACGCCCCTTCTGCCAGGATGGTTCTCACCCTCCTCACCGCTAGCACCCTAGGCCGGCATCACCAGCCTTTGCTCCAGGGTATCACACCGGTTCATACCGCACTTGTCCCGAAAGCTCTCTCTACACCTCGCTCGGCCGCCGCGTGCTCCTGCTGTCTCACGCGGCCACGATACTCTTCTTGCGCGCCACGTGTCGGTGACTGCTTTTGAGCGTTACCGGGAAAGGGAGGGCGCAGGTGGGCAGACGCTCCGCCTGCCGCCGGCGTTCAGCGGGTGCGGTTTGTACTGCGGAAGCCATAGGGCCCGGTCTGACGTGGCGCTGCTGCAGCGTCGCCCTACTTTTTGTCGCCGACGTGCAGACGGGCGGTGGGCGTTGCAGGCGAGAGCAGCCAACCCTGATCGGCTGAACCTGGACCGGCGTCAGCTCACAGAGTGCTGTCTCCTGGAGGGCGAGGAGCAGCTGCGGCTACTCAACTATCAGCACAACGCCATCACACGGATCTCGCGACTCGTTGGTGCGAGATTTCGCCATCCGTGCCAGACCGGCGCGAAGCGCCACCCCTGCTGGTGCTGCTGCGGGGGGGCTGCTGGGGGAGCAGCTTAGCACCTCCCTTGCATCCCCCAACACCTCCCAGACATCCCCCCAGCCCCTTCCCAAGACCTCGGGCTTCATCCTACAACCCCTAGCCTTCCGAGCCAGGGGTTGGGGGATGTCTTGGCGGGTGTTGAGGAATGTCTTAGGAAGTGCTAAGGTATTGTTCGTGATCAGGAGTAGGTCTTACAGTCGCTCAATTTGCTGCTGCCAGCATTTAAGGGGCTTGACCGTTGCGATACCGAAGTGTCACCGCGTAGTACGGCGCGCGAGCAGTGTGAAGAATGCCTGCTCCCTGCTTGGTGGCATCGGAGTCTCGGGTATTCAAACGGGCGCCATCGCTCTCACCCAAGCAGAGCAAAGCTGAGCAGGGCGCAGCCCAACACCCTTTTTTTCTACAACGGCTATGCAGAAATAATGCCAATCGGTTATTTCAACAGCTTTAGCGCACCGGCAGCCACAGGTCCAGCGGCCGCAGTACCGCTCCCTGACCACGCCCAGCGGCCTCCGGAGCCTCCGGACCTGGAAGCGACATTGTAGAGGGAGGGAGAGAGAGATAGACAGGTAAGACGAGCCTTTTGCGGGACGTAGCGGCTCCTGAACAGCCTCATTGGCTGCTGTAGGTTCGCCAGCCCAATCGAAGGGAGGCACGGGGAGGGTGGGCACCCCTGTGTGCAGGGCTGAACACTCTGGTGTTCCTCGACTTCTACAGGTGACGCCCGCCCGCGCATTCTGTGCTGTCAAAATCGTCTGCGCTTTTCAGGACTGGGAGATATTTGGCCACGTGGCGGAGACGTGGCAAGGCGCAGCATTTGGAGAGTCGGCGTGTGCCTGGGCTCGCAGCCGGGTCGCACAAGCGGGGCTGCCTCGCATCCATTAGCCCTGCCGTCGATCCCATTCGTGGGGCTACCCCTGCCGTTGATCCCATTCCCATCCATGGCGGTGGCCTTGCCGTTGATCCCGATCGTGGGGCTCCCCGCACCTCGGTTGTCTGAGATCCGGACTACCCTTCTTCTCGATTCGACTTGTTCTTTTGGACAGTAGTATGTAGAGGGGGCCGAAGATGGCGGCGGAGGTGAGTTGGGGCGCATGGCTGATGTCAGCAATTGCATTGAGGAGCTCCTCGGGCTGGAGGCGGTGCCGTCACTGCGGGTGCTCATGCTCGGACGCAACAAGATCTCCAAGATTCAGGCAAGCCCCTGGTCTGTGTGAAATCATCACCGGGCGGGGGTGGCCACCCGCGGGGCTTGTGTCCTCGCGGGGCGACGGGGCCAATCGCAGGCCTCTCCGTTGCATTCCGACGTGCCTGCGTGTTGCCGTTGCGGCGCCTCCGCTGCAGGCTCTCCGAGGCCGCGGCTGCACTGGCAGGGCTGTACCTGCACAACGCAGCGCAAGTTGACGGGCGATCCTGATTGGAGCTCATAGATGTGGGCGGCGCTGTGGAAGCGTTGCAATTGGTGGAGGAGGTAGGAAGGGAGAATGTAGAGGTGTGGGTTGACACATTGTGCAGGGGCTAAGGGGCCTTGTCAAGTTGGACGTGCTCGATTTGCACAACAACCGCATCACTTCAATGGAGGGTCTCGGTGAGCCCTCCCCGCGGAGCATGATAACCGCGTCATCTCTGTGTAGGGCTGCGGTAAGCCTCTCCTGTGGAGGGCCAGGCCAGTGTCCATGGGGGCAATGCATCCAAGGGTTGCGTTTGGAAGATCTCGAATGGCCGGGGGCTTCTCGGAGGGGGCAGCTGACCTCCCTTTGGAATAATGGGAGGGGGCGGCAGACCGGGCAGAGCACCTGACTTCCTTGGAATAATGGGGAGGGGGCGGAGGTGACCGGGCGGAGCACCTGACCTCCCTTGGAATAATGGAGGGGGCGGAGGTGACCGGGCGGAGCACCTGACCTCCTTTTGGAATAATGGGAGGGGGCGGAGGTGACCGGGCAGAGCACCTGACCTCCTTTGGAATAATGGGAGGGTGGGGCGGAGGTGACCGGGCAGAGCACCTGGACTCTTTGGAATAATGGGAGGGTGGGCGGAGGTGACCGGGCGGAGCACCTGACCTCCCTTGGAATAATGGGGAGGGGGCGGAGGTGACCTGGCAGAGCACCTGACCTCCCTTGGAATAATGGGAGGGGGGCGGAGGTGACCGGGCAGAGCACCTGACCCTCCCTTGGGAATGGGAGGGGGGCGGAGGACCGGGCGGAGCACCTGACCTCCCTTTGGGAATAATGGGGAGGGGCGGAGGTGACCGGGCAGAGCACCTGGACCTCCCGTTTGGAATAATGGGAGGGGGCGGAGGTGACCGGGCAGAGCACCTGACCTCCCTTTTGGAATAATGGGAGGGGGGCGGAGGTGACCGGGCAGAGCACCTGACTTCGCTGAGAATTCTGAACCTCGCCGGGAACCAGATCACCACCGTGTCAAACGTTAGCCAGATGTCTGGCCTCACCGAGGTACTCCCTCACCAGCATGACATTCCTGGACTGCCTTACTGTCCAGCTGATTTTTGGACCAGGCCCCCCTTCTGACATAGAGCACCCTCCCCTTGTCGCACGCAGTATGCACCGTCTCTCACACGGACCACTTCCCCCTCTCACATCGACCCCCCCCTCGCGCAGATCAACCCTTTTCTCCCACATAGATTACTCCTCCTCGCGCAGAGATCACCCCTTCTCCCACATAGATCACCGCGCCCGCGCAGAACACCCTCCCCCTCGCGCAGATTGCACTCCCACCTCTCAACGGATCACGTCGTGTTTCGCACAGAGATCACGCCCCCAAAGGTCTCCTCTGTGTCTGACCCTGCATACCGCTTTCTCCTGCAATGTGCGACTGCCTCCACATCCTTGCGGCCTTCGCGTCGCTTCTTCGGTGCAAACGCTTCACCCTTCCCTCCAACGGCCCCTGACCTTTTTTTCCCTGCACAGGCATCCACCACCCCAAGGGACCCCACTCCCACCTATTGGCGCCTGCTGGCTGGGGGGGTCTTTTCCAGGTCAACTTGAGACGGAACAGCATCACTAGCCTCATGCCTAACACAGGTCACCCCCCCCTCCCCCTGCCCTTCCCTCCCTCTCCGACCTGGCTGAAGCGCCCACCCCGTCTGATGGCGCAGCGCCTCCAACCCCGGCGCAGCGCTCGCTTATTTGGGGAGTCTGTGGTCAGTGATATGGCCTTGCCTCGGCCACGCTCGGGGAGCTTGGCATCAACTGTAACGTGTTGGCTCACCAGTGGTGGGGCATGCCTTTCACCTCATCCTGCCGTTGATGGCTCGCCGGTGGTGGGGGATGCTCCTCAACTCAATCCTCTTGCTGATGGGAGGCGATGGAGGTTCAAGGGTTTAGGATGAGGAAGGGCGCAAGGGGGGCTGGTGGCGGGCTCTGAGGGGCTGAAGGGCTGAAGCATGGTGATGGGGGCTGGGGGCTGAGGGGCTTAGGGAGTCTGATGGGCTGAAGGGATGATGAGGGCTGGCGGGTCTTAGGGAGTCAGGATATAGGGGTGCGCGGGGTGATAAATCTCCAATTCAAAGGGCCGCGCTCCCCCCCTTCCATATCCTCATCCCTCAAAGCCCCCATCGCCCCCCAGCAGCACTGCTTGTTGCCGGCTGCCGCGCTGGACGTGTGACGTGGCGCGAGGACTCACGAGTGGGGTGGTGGTGGATGGGGAGGGATCAGACGTTCACGGCCAATCGCCGCGAGGGACCCTGCTGCCCGCGAGAGTGCAGCGATGCTTCTTATCGTACAACTGTCTGGTGGGTCCCCAGCATCCCTACCAACCGGCTCGATCCAGAGTACCCGGCAGAGCCACCATCGCGGGCTCTTTGCCCCCTCGAAGCGCCCCCTCCTCGGCTCCCCCAGTCATCGTTTGAGGCGCGTTGCACTTCGTGAATCGCGCCGAGGTGTGCTCACGTGTGAATCGTGCCAGTGCCCCGACCCGGATGCCTGAAAGCATCAAGGGCATGCGATGCCTGACATCGCCCAGGAAGTGCCGTGCGGTGCAGGCAAAGCTGGAGGACGTGCTGCAGCTGCAGAGTCTGACGAAGCTGTCCGAGCTGGCGATGGATGGCAACCCGATCTGCCTCGATCCGGCGATTGCGGGCGGCATGGACTACCGCTACACCCTCGTGGACCTGCTCCCCTCTCTGCAGCTGCTGGACATGAAGTCGGTGCGTGCTTGTGGCCGGAGAAAGATGACGCTCGCGCGCAGGCACCCTGTCCCTGGCTACAGCTCACGCCACCCCGCAGCAGCCACGCCCGCAGCACTGAACGCCACCAGCGCTGCGCAGCTGTCTTGACCACGTGCAGATGTTGCGGTAGGCGGCGCCTGTGGAGGGGTCACTAAGCAAGTAGCTAGCACTAAGCAGCGCTTCCTGCTTAGTACTTGCCGCAGAAGTACTTGCCGCGGCGCCTGCGTGGCCCGATGTTGACCCCCCTCTGGCCCGATGCTGCAAGGCGCGGCGTGCAGCAGCGGGTGCAGGGGACCGCGCGCGCTTGTGTGGACAGGCCGCCCGGCTCTGAGGCGTGCGCGGTCCCCCTCAGAAGACCCCCCCTTCAGTGAGGCCCCCTCAGAAGACCTTCCCCTCAGCGGAGCCCCCTCTGTGACCTCCCCCCTCAGTGGAGATCAGCTTTTAGGCGGAGCCCCCCCTCAGTGGACGTTCCCCCAGGGGAGCGCCCCCTCAGTGGAGATCCCGTGTGGGGACCGCCCCGGAGTCGGCCGTGCCATATTTTTGCAAATTGTGGCTCCTCACTGACTCTCACGCGGGCACTCGGCGTGTGCAACAGGTGACGGAGGAGGAGCGGAAGAGTGCCTCGGAGGAGGGCAAGGCCAAGATCATCCAGGAGCTCCGCACCGAGATGCTCGGCCGTGTGAAGGTCGCTTCGGCCGCCCTCGGACTGTGTGCCTGACCGAGGAAGGGGTTTGGCTTGTGCCGCGAGTGCTGGGGTGGGGGGACTGGCGGTGTTCAGATGAAGGGGGTTGTGGGCTCCAAGGTGCGACATGGAGTAGGAGGGGTGTTTGGATGGCACACGCGGTGACGTTGAAGAGGGGGATTCGGAGGGGCTCATTCCGTGACGTGTGGAGAAGCTGGTGGGCTTCTGATGTGATGTGCGAGGCTGGTGTGGCAAGGTGCCTTACAATGGGGAGTGACGAATGTGGGAGGGTACAGGGAGTGACGTAGAGCATGGGGGTTGGGGATGCGGTACTTGCTGAGGCGGGGCGTCTGCGGGGCTCGAGGGCAGGCGGAGTGGAGTAGCATGAAGACGGCAGGCGAGGCCGCCCCCACTGAGCGCTCAGGTGCCGTGACCCCATGCACAGCCTGCCCCGCACTCACGTTTGCATCTGCCATGTAGGCCGTGCATCCATATCTAATCTGGCCAGCTGTGCCGCTGCCCAGTTCACATCCACTGGTCGCCTACGACCAATAGTATCCGTGCATAGCGTCGCCCCATCCGTGGACCAGGCCCACCTCCGGGGAGCTCTGGAGCCGCTCTCTGGGGTCACGCTGACTTGACACGTGTCAGGGTGTGAGGTGAGCTGGCGCTCTGATTCGCAAAAATGGCTGGCAGAGGGAGCAGGGTCAGCTGGGGCAGCCGGAGACAGGGAGGGTGTGGCCTCCACTACGCCCAGGCCCGCTGCCGGCTCCTCTTCGTCGCCAGCCACTCGGCCGGGGGGCAGCACCGGGTACGCAGAGATGGTGGATGACAAGCACATGCAAGTGTTTGGTGAGTCATCCCGAGCGTACCCCCCCGCCGCCTTGTGCGAGCCGCACGCGTTGGCTGGAGCTTGAGATTGAGCACGATCAAATCATGTATCTTCCATTACCACGGCCCGAAGCCCGCAGCCCGCCTCCACATCGTCATGTTCGAAGCGTGCGTTCAGATGCGCGCCGCATTGGCATCGGTGGCATCCCACCTCTTTCTCTCTCTCATGGCATTCCCTTCTTGTGCCGGAGATGGACAAAGCCCGAAGCCTGCTGCTCAGTGCATCGGCACCTCGCATCCGCGCAGACGTCGAGGTCTGGCTTGTTGGCAGAGAGGTGGTGGGCAGAGTCGTGCGCGAAGGGCACACGCCTGATGGCGCCCCTTCTCGCGACGTGTTGGCCCAGGATGGGGGGCGGGGGAGGGCCTGGGAGCGGGAGGCGAGCGGAGGGAGGGATGGGGAGTCTGCCAGGGAGTGCTTTGGAGGGTATCGATAGGCATGCCGACAGCGCGCGGATAAAGAAGCTTTCAGTCAGGTGCGTGCCCGAAGGCCACCTGCCCGACTCAGCCCCCCTTGCCGAGGTCTCCTCGCAGAGCAGACCAGGGATTCTTTGTGTGCAATTTGGTGTCGTCGCCCCCGTTCTCAAGAGATGGATGGACAGGTGCTCGGGGAGCCCCCTACGATAAACCCGGAAGGATTTGATTGCCACAGTGGGGGCGGGGGGCATGTCCTCGATTAGCTTCATTTGCTAACCAGCCTTGGAGATACTCGCCCCGGCAGCCCCCACGAAACTAGTGTGCCTTCAGCTCCTGCAGGCCCTCTGCGTTAAGGGGGCCTGCGGGTGTACGTCTTGGCAGTGGCTGCCCCGGGCACCCGGCTGGTCAGGAGACGTGTGGGTCGGGCCGAGCGTGATTGGCCGAGTTTCGTGGTGCTTCCCAGATTCCTCAGCATTGGTCAGGTGGAGGCGGTGACTGCTGCGCTGAAAAAGCTCCCGAACCTCTTTTCCCTGGAGCTGGAGGAGAACGGCCTGGATCAGCTCAGCCAGGTCTGTGGGCACGCTCCCTGCCCTCAGCTGGGGGACCTGGGGGGGCCATGGGGTTCCCCCAGCCTCGATTCTTCTTCTCTTCTTTGTCTAGCCACTCCTCTGCGCCGTCTTCGTCCTAGTTTTCGCCCGTTTCTAGCTTCAGTCATCCAAGAAGCCGCCGAAGCTTCCGAAATGCCTGCAGAGTCATATGCCGCGGCGTCTGATCCCACCGCTGGTGTGTTCCCGTGGGAGTGAAAAGAGTCGAAGGTATAAACCTCCAGAAAGGGTAGCCTACGGCCCTTCGCTCATGAGCATCCACCCCTCGTAGAGGGAGGCGCCGATCGCAGACAGCCGCCGTGTTGAGGCAAAGGTGACGTGCTGAATCGCGTGCCCCTCCGGCCGTAGGAAGTTCTGTGCGGAAAGGTTTGTAGGGCCGTGTTTAAGTAAGACACCCTAATGGCCCATCAGAGACCATCCAATCAAAGGAGAATGGGACGATCGTATGGGTTACGGACTTGAAGCTGCAGCATTCTCGATCTCGCAGCAGATCCGAGACGTCATTTCTCATCTCGCACTAGATCCGAGACGTCATTTCTCATCTCGCACTAGATC
>LGRX02016980.1:0-14233 GCA_001247695.2 Cymbomonas tetramitiformis | reverse complement strand
TTGTTGGAATCTGTAGTGTCTGCTGATCAGTTTGATGTAAAGCATGACTGTCTAGGCCCTGTACAGCACTCAGGATGATCAAACCCTGAAGAAACCCTGAAGAAACCCTATGAAACCCTTAGATCTAGATCTAGATCTGCTGAACTAATCGTGGCCGTTGGATCACATGATGACCATCGGCAAGACACAGTGTGTAATAGTTCACGGCCCATCGCGGACGTGTCACTGCAGTCGTTATGAACCTGGCAGTGGCACGTCATAACTAACTGAATAGCGAACTTTCACTTAGACTGGCCAATCAGTAATGATGGCGCAGTAATATTCGTGGCGTTTCGAGCTGCGAACTGGTATATCTTGTGATAATGAAAGTTAGCAGTTGCTTTTGCAAATTACCCGACTCTGAATTCCAAAAGGTTATGGGCCCAATTACGTTGTAAGTAAGGATCCATTTTTGTTTATCACGCAAATTTTCCGCTGCGCGTAAGAGAATTCACTATGGTCAAAGGGAAGAGCTACAACCAAGCTGCGACACCGCCACCTGCTGGTAGCGCGCCAGAATATGAAGTGTCCTATTCTGGCGAGTCGACTTCGCGAGATGTTATGCTGAGTAACCAGCAGGAGGATATCTCGGCGCTTAAGGATATGGTGAAAGGTTTGAGTGCTCAGCTCTACAGTCTGAGCAACCTTCATCAACCAGGCCTCAACGCCGCTCCTGTCCCTGAGGACAAGCATCTACCTTTGTCGCCCGTTAGTGGGCAACGTCCTTTGCCTAGTCTTTCTTATATGACTAAGGGGCTCTACCGCGGACTCGCACTTTTCTGGTAAAACTGACCAGGAAGGACATTGGGACGAGTTTTGTTCGAGAATTAAGCCGTCTTTACGCCACCCTTCTCTAGCATTGTTGCTTTCGGCGTCTACTCCGCTCCAAGAGGTGAGGGAGGATAAACATTATCTTGAGGAAGCGAATCAACTGTTTTATGACTTCCTCTGCCGCGTTACCACGGGTACTGCGAACGCTCTTGTTCGCAGCTACGAAGAGTATTCTGACGGTCACGCAGCCTGGCGGGAACTGGCCCAATTGCGACACGACACCAGCGCTGTCTACTTCATCACTCAGGTGGACAAGCTGCTGTCGCTACCGAATCAACTCTCAAGACTTGCCCCTCCTCTCCCCACGTTTTTGGAGTCGAGGGAGGCAATTCGTCGTATACGCGAATACTCCGCGAATACGCGCGTTACGCCTTCTGGCAAGCCTCTGTGTATGGAGACGGTTGAGACCATCTTTACTGCCATGGCTATTGTACGACTGCACCCGGACTATATGCTCGTCAAGTCCAAATTTGTGTCCGAGGCTATGCCGACCGTGAACGTGCTGTCGGCTCAGGTAGCATCTCACTACGACACCATACTCGCTCCGCGCGCTGGTGTAGCGCAAACTGCCCACGCACTGCAGACTCAATCTGAGACTGTTGGCGCCATCGCTGACGACAGGCGCAAGCAGGAGGAGGGGAAGAGGAAGCAGCTGGCTGTCAAGGTGCCGTGCCCTGTGTGTCACAGACGCGGGCACTCTGCTAAGGACTGCTTTATCAAGAACGTCGAGAAGCGGGAGGCTTTCCTCAAGAAGGCCACGGCGACCGCCAAGGAGGCGGTTCTCAAGAGAGTGGCTGACTACGAGAAGAATGGTAGCTTACCGAAGCCTGGTGGACATCTTGGCGCTGCAGCTGGGAAATCTGAGCTTTATCCTGGACTGGAAGAAGCTGGTGAGGTCGCCTTCGCTATTCGGGAGGCGAGTACAACTGACTTGCACCCTGGTCTGGACGAGGCTGGTGAAGATATATATTCCAGACACTACGGTTCTGGGCTATTGGAATCTGGTTGTGATAGCATCTCTGGCTCGCTGACCTCTTGTCCGACTTCGAGCCAGCTGTCAACGTACCAGGAGTTCTCGTTGTGTGAATTTCTGGAAGATGAACACTCTGCCCTCAGCTCGGAGTCAGGTGAGAGTGTTGTGCCCCACACTGCTGGCGAGATGGAGGAGCACTCTGATACTGGTGGGACTTTGTTCACTCACTGGGAGAGAGCTGCCCGTGAGGCTGCATGGCGCTGGAACACCTTTGAGAATGACTCTGCTAAACTCAGACTCAGCAACTATGGGTCACTGTCTTCCAGTTTGGCCCAGTGCGAGCATTGGATATGTGGTCGAGGCTCTGTGCCTGTTGAGTCCCAGCCCTATGAGCTCCCGGTGTTCAATTACTACTCTGTCCTGGTGCACGTGGGCGAGCCTGAGCTCGTTGTGTCCCGTGCCACTGATGGGTGCACCGAGGACAATGAGGGCACTGTGAGTGCACCTCGTGTGGAGTTGTCTTCAGTGGGATGCCCTCCTCGCAGGGCCAGGAAGAAGCACCACTGCTACGTGCCCAACAAGCATTCTCACGCCAAGGTTGTGCCTGTTTATGACACGTGGGTCTACATTGACGTCCTTACTGCCTTCTTCCCTGACAAGGCCCGTCTGAAGAGGACACAGGCACAGTGGGATTGTGGACGTGATCGACACCTGGGTGGCATTTTTCAGATATCCCCCAGGGAGTTGTGGTTCAAGCCTGAATTGCAGCAGTGGCACTCTATCATGATGGGTGGGACTGTGGAGATATTCCTTCGTGCTTGTGATCTACTTGACAGGGGCACTACCCTTCCTCGTGGTGTTGAATGTACTGTCAGTCCTGGGGTGATCCTCTACCAGCGTGATCTCGTCAGGCAGCTCACGGATGACCTGGATGTGTTGCTGAAGCTGGAGTCCGTGATGGTGCGCACCTCGCTTGCAGACCTGCACAGCTGGGCCTCTGAGCTCGGGAAGGCCACCAGAGCCTTGATACGGGTGGTGCAGCACTATGCAGGCATGCTGTCCCTCGATGAGGGGTGGGGTAGCGATGAGTGCTCGGACTATGACTCGGATGGTGATGATCCCCTGCCAGACTTGGAGGATGCCTCCGACTCTGACGAGGAGGAGGAGGGGCCAGTGACAGGTGATTCTGGCTCTGCTGATATGGTGGGCTCACCTAATTATGATCAACTTTCTGGAGACCGAGATTCCTGGTCTTGCCACCCGCTGGGGGGCAGCTGTGTGCCTTATCCTCTCTCTGCCTCTGAGCTGCCTGGCAGTGCCTCTGCTGTCGAAGCTCCCGACCTCACTTCAGGTTCGGACTCTACCTCAGATTGTGGTGATTCTCTACCAGATCTGGAGGATGCCTCTGACTCCGACGAGGAGGAGGAGGGTGTGTACCATGGGCACCTGGACGAGGAGGAGGACTCTGTGGACCTTGGGCAGCCCATTGAAGGAGTGGGTTACGACCCCTCTGATGATTGGGCCTCTGGAGTGCTTTCTCAGCCTTGCAGAGTTCCCATCTGCACTGTGGGTCTGCTCCCCGGTGACTATTATGAGGACAACTGTGAGGACTGCTGTGGTGATGCGTGTGATGGCCTCGTCGAGGAGGTGGATTTCTACCATGCTCAGGTGGCATGTGGTGTGCGTGCTGGTGACGGTCGCACTCGGTCTGATGGGGGCAAGAGTGCTGTTATTGACAGTGGTGCCAGCAAGCACATTTTCAACTCTGTCCACATGTTTAATGCGGACTATGATACTACAGCCTGTGAGACTTTCAGTGTTGTGCAGACTCAGTCTGTGGACTCCTCTGGCAGTGGCTCAGTGACCTTTGCCAAGAGGGATATGGAGTCTGGGCGTGTAGTTGGGCTGCGGTTCATGGACACGCACTGCATACCTGGGCAGCCCTTCAACCTCTTGTCTGTGGTGGCCCTGGAGGATGCAGGTTTCAGTGTGGACTTTGGGGCTAGAACTTTATCCAAAGGGGGGGTTGTGTTCTCCTTTGCCAGAGTTGGCAACCAGTATATTATGCATGAAGACACATATGGCACTCTGGATACACATCTAGCCTGTGCTGTGAAACATGCTGACGATCATCGAGACCGTTCTGACTGGAAATTTGAAGACACCAAGCCTCACTTCACTACTCATGGTCCCTTTCTCCTGGAGCTATTTTCCTCTGATGACAACCACATCCTGGAGCATCACTGCACCATCACTGACTCATGCTTTGACAAGGACTGGGCTGGCAAGCAGTGCTATGGGAACCCACCATTTGACCATGACATTATCCTACGGTGTCTCCAGAAGGCCCTCGCTGACTTCGCCAGAGACCCCTCTAACACCAAGTTCATGCTCATATTACCTAAATGGGTTACAGCGAGCTGGTGGAGTCTGGTCTCTCAGTTTGACATCATTCATGAATACCCTGTTGGTGCTAGGATCTTTTCTGCACCACGGGAGTCATGCTATAATGTAGCCAACCTGGATCCCTGTGGAGAGGATCGTGTGTGGATCGAGGACATCAAGTGGCCAGTAGTGGTGCTTTTCAAGGACTCGCACACCACGGAGCGCCTTGACATCAAGATGCTGCAACACGTGAGACTGGGCCACATTGGTGACAAGTCCATCGACCACATGTTTGCTCAAAGTGTCCCTATGAGTATCACCGAGTCACAGTACTCTGGCAGCCCTGTGCAGCATTGCCCCGAAAGGTGCATTGCCTGCAGGCTGACCAAAGCCATACGGCCTACTGTGAAACCTACAGGGAGGGAGCTGTCCAAAGAGCTGGGCAATCTTGTGTGGTCAGATACCTGTGGGCCTTTCAGGGTCAGTGCTGGGGGGTTCAGGTGGTTTGCACTATTTGTTGATGACTGCACTACATGGATATCCATCTTCTACCTGAAGGTCAAGTCGGACTACCTCCAGGCCTTCCAGCGATATCTGAAGGAGGTGAAGCGCCTGAGGAGCACCATGGGCCTGTTCAGTGAGTACCACATGGTGCTCCACACCGATGGCGACAGCACCATGATAGCTGGACAAACTGCAGCCTTCTGTGAGGAACATGGGATTGAGCAGAGGCATGGCTCACCGTACCTGCATGAGAACCAGGCGAGGGTGGAGAGGTCACACCGAGATGTGCAAGCTATGGCCAGAGCACTTCTGCTGACCTCTGGATTTGGTTCTAGTATGTGGCCTCTGGCCACCCGCCATGCAGTGTACATCCTCAACCGCACGTTCCGCAAGGCTCTGGGGTGGACTTCATCCTACTACCTTACCAGGAACAAGCACGCTGACCTGTCCCAGTTACGGATATTTGGATGCCGGGCCTATCCCTTCATTGACCCCACGGTCCGTGAACACAAGCTCAGCGACAGGGCACGTGAGATCAGATATGTTGGACACTCAGAGGTGTCGTCTGCCTATCTACTGTATGACTGTGAAGCTGGCAAGGTGGTCAACTCTGGTATGGTTACCTTCTCGGAGAAGCTGGACACGCTGGGTAAGGTGATCACCTCATGGGACCCTTCTGCAGTGACCCCTCTCAAGACCAACTTCATGGCCACCACTCTGGATGCGCCCTACAGGGATCCTCCGCCTACACTGTTGGAGACTGCTGTGCTGGAGCAGGGTGTGTACATCCCTGAAGGTAGTGACGAGATTGTGGCTGTTGTGAAGGTGGAGACCTCTGATGACGTGTGCTGGGTGAGCTTGAGCTCATATCTCGAGCCAGGCAGTGAGCGCCTGTCACTACTGAGGGATTGCCCTACATATGGCAGTATCAACGCCCACTATCCACTGTTCACCGAGGTGCGTGCTGTGACTGGGAAGGGGGACTATGAGGAAGCCATGGTGTGTGGACGTGCTCTTGGGCCACATGCTCAACCCTACTGCTTGGTGCTCCTCACCAACTTCACCATGTTGGACCTGCCTGAGGGAGATGTTCGATTTCCACCTACACACACATGCCTTGGTGTGCAGGAAACTGGAAAACCAGCTGCTCAGGAAGCCCTGCTGCCTGCAGGGGTGACTGAGCCAAGATCTCATGCTCAGGTATTGACAGCGCCTGACTGTGCTGAATGGCTCAGCTCTATTCAGGATGAGCTGGAGGCGCTCGTGCAGATCAAGGGGGCTCTGCAGATGCTGGATGAGGAGGACGTGCCAACTGGGGTGAAGCTGCTGGAGATGTCTCTGGTCCTCAAGGTCAAGTTGGACAAGAACCGGGAGCTGCTGAAGAGGAAGAGCAGAGTGTGTGTGCGAGGGAACAAGCAAGAGTATGGCGTGGACTACTACGACACCTTCGCCCCGTGCACCCAGCTGTCCTCTGTGCGAGTTGTCATTACCCTCGCCCTCAACCTGGGCCTCACAGTGTACCACATGGACGTGGACACTGCTTTCCTGAACTCCGTGCTCGAGGAGGACCTGTATGTGCGCCTTCCCCGAGGGCTGGATTATGGGGGGCACAGATGTGCCAAGCTACTGAAAGCTGTATATGGACTCAAGCAGGCGGGCAAGGAGTGGTTCGACACCTCAGATGCATTCATCATGGGATATGACCCCAGAATGCGGAGAAGTGACGTGGAGCCATGCCTGTACTTCATCAGGGACTCCACTCTCCAAGTGATCATCTTGGCCTATGTTGATGACTATCTGGTGGCCACCAATGACAAGACCTGGTATGATACTTTTGTGTCATCCTTCCATGCGCAGTATGCATGCAAGGATCTTGGAGTGTTGGACCTGGTCATGGGCATCGGGGTGCGCTGGGGGAGTGACACAGCATACCTATGCCAGTCTGGTTATATCACCCAGATCATCAGTACCTATGGCCTGGATGATGCCAAGCCAGCGAGCCTGCCAATGTCACCTGGCACTGCACTGGAGCCTGCTGATGGCAAGGGAGCTATGCCCTACAGGGCTCTTCTGGGGCAGTTGCAGTGGGTGGCCCGCTGCAGCCGGCCTGACATAATGGCGGCAGTATCAGTTCTCTCGAGATTCTGCACCACGTATGGTCCAGAGCACTTCATGGCCCTGAAGCAGGTGGTGAGGTACCTGAAGGGCACCAAGGACTACGAGCTGGTGCTGCGCACTGCTTCAGTGCCTGGGGGGGGTGGTACTGGACCAAGCAGGCCCT
Organism: Cymbomonas tetramitiformis; assembly: GCA_001247695.2. Lineage (NCBI taxonomy): Eukaryota > Viridiplantae > Chlorophyta > Pyramimonadophyceae > Pyramimonadales > Pyramimonadaceae > Cymbomonas > Cymbomonas tetramitiformis. Next base: position 7,220 of record LGRX02016980.1, on the reverse strand, counting down.
TGCCCCTATCCATCTACACTGACTCCGACTATGCTGGTTGCAAAGTAACCAGAAGGAGCACCTCTGGCGTTGCAGTGTTCCTATGTGGTAGTCTGATCATTTTCTCGTCCATGATCCAGAAGAGCGTGTCCCTATCCACTACCGAGGCCGAGATTATCGCTATGTCTGAGGGAGCTCGTGAAGTCAAGTATGTTCTCAACGTGCTGGACTCCCTGGTGGACATATGCAGGCCAGTGCCCATGTACTGTGACAACCAGGGAGCCATCCACTTGGCCACCAACTACGTGAACAACTCCAGATCCAAGCGCATTGAGGTCAGGAACATGTACATCAGGGAGTTGATCAAGGCCAAGGACACAGAGGCGCTATACACTGGGACAGATGACAACACCGCTGACATCATGACCAAGCCCCTGGCACTTCCTGTATTTCGTGTGCATCGAGAGCGACTGGGTGTCATGAACCTGCCTCGTGGAGACCGCTGAAGACTGAAGGGGCACCATCCCAAAGACTGGAGCTGGAGGGGCACCATCCCAAGAACTGGGCATTGCTGACTGAAGGGGCACCATACCCAAGAACTGGCAGTAGGACAACTAGACAGTCACCCTTTAGAAGGGGTGTTGGAATCTGTAGTGTCTGCTGATCAGTTTGATGTAAAGCATGACTGTCTAGGCCCTGTACAGCACTCAGGATGATCAAACCCTGAAGAAACCCTGAAGAAACCCTATGAAACCCTTAGATCTAGATCTAGATCTGCTGAACTAATCGTGGCCGTTGGATCACATGATGACCATCGGCAAGACACAGTGTGTAATAGTTCACGGCCCATCGCGGACGTGTCACTGCAGTCGTTATGAACCTGGCAATGGCACGTCATAACTAACTGAATAGCGAACGTTCACTTAGACTGGCCAATCAGTAATGATGGCGCAGTAATATTCGTGGCGTTTCGAGCTGCGAACTGGTATATCTTGTGATAATGAAAGTTAGCAGTTGCTTTTGCAAATTACCCGACTCTGAATTCCAAAATGAATGCATGAATGCCCGGATGCCTGAATGCACGGATGCCCGGATGCCTGAATGCCCTGATGCCCGAATGCCTGAATACCCGGATGCCCGAATGCCCGGATGCTTGCATGCCCGGATGCCCGGATGCCCGGATGCCCGGATGCCTGAATGCATGAATGCCCGAATGCCTGAATACCCGAATGCCTGAATGCCCGGATGCCCGGATGCCCAAATGCCCGGATGCCCGAATGCCCGGATGCCCTGAATGCCCGAATGCCCCGATGCCTGAATGCCCGGAATGCCTGAATGCCCGGATGCCCGGATGCCCGAATGGATGCCTGAATACCCGGATGCCCTGAATGCCTGAATGCCTGAATGCCCGGATGCCTGGATGCCTGGATTCCCGGATGCCCTTTATGCCTGAATGCCCCACTTGTTGGGTTGTTTTAATCCACAGATGCACAATTGCTTAGATACTTAATCACTTGATCATTCAGTCGCGCGCATGATCGCATGCGTAGATTGAATGCCAAGACAAGATGTAGAGGCTCAAAAGGTGAGCCAACAGTACCTACACGATAGACATTGTTCAAAATTTGTGGGGCACGCTTAGCAAGCAATATCATATTGTAAAGGCACTTACATGGGTCACGAAAAGAATATAGTGCACCATGGGCTTTGCGGCGACAACATGGATGCTCACTCTAGTTGCAAGTCAATAGATGCATAAAGTGCCCAATGTCAACCAGTGTTTGAGTGTTGAGTGATCCCGGCCCGAATGCCAGGATGCCCGGATGCATCCTGCATCATACAGCTAGTTGACAACATCCATAACACGCAATCAAGCCCTCGGCAAGCCTTTAGCACCAACTGGCAATCAAGCCCTCGGCAAGCCTTTAGCACCAACTGGCAATCAAGGCACAACAGCACCCTAAGATGGAATGAACCAGTGTGCAAGATGCAGAGCCGGTAGGAACACCGCACACATACAGATGCAAACTTCGTATCTTTCGTCCGGGTGAACCGGCCACGTGGTTGCCTCCGGCTCCGTTTTCGACTGAGACTGGGGGGGAAACAAGTCCTTCGTCTCTTCCCCCACCACGCATCTCCCCAATACTAGCGTGCAGATTGTTGCAGATGGGACTGAGCCGTTCACATCAACCGGCTTGCGTCATAAAAAAGTTGATAGTTTTGCTACAAGAATTATGCTCGAGTGGGAAGGAAGCATACATACCTGCGCTAGAAAATAGTGCGCTTTAAGCCACAGATAAACTTAATGATGGAGACAAAAGTTCAAGACGTCGCTAGGCATGCCCTGGCACACAGGCTGATAGGCCCCCAAAAAAGGAAACTGTGAGAATGGGGTAACATTGCGATCTATTGCACAGTCTAGTGTAAGGCATAGCAACTGCCGGTCGAGTGCATATCATGACTCGGAACAAAATCATTTGCCAGGGTCACAAGTGCCAGGGATGAAAAGGGAGAAGTGATCGCACCATACAGAACGCAACAGGGATGAAAACGCGTCAAAATGTATACCTTGCCTCTCGGAAACACTCGTAACCTTCCTGTGAAGAAAACCAAACAAAGTAGAAGCTCAGAGCAGCCATATCCTGAGTCCTGAGGCTCAATAAGCTAGTCATGAGGCTCAATAAGCTCGTCAAGTGCAACAATGCAACGCCGATACTCTAGCCTGCAATAACGTGAAGGTTCTTGGTACGCCTTTGGCTGCTTATTGCTATTGAATATTAATTGGAAAGACATAGCGTGACGAAACCGGGTTCGAGCGCAATAGCGAATAGCGCAAAACTTAGGTATAGATCGCTTAGAGGTACTAGGTATGGAACTTGGGCATATGTCGCTTCACCTCAAAACTAGTGTCCAACAAACCTCAAAAAAATATTGCTGGGTGCCGGTATCCGTATTAAGGATGACTCTAGGATGCGATAAAGGAGTCCGGAAAGAGACGCCATCGCGGGTTAAGTATAAAAACGATCAACTCGATCAACTGCAGCCGTGGTCTATGCAGAGTCCGCGAAAGATATTTTGGTTTTTTAATGATCCCAAAGCGGAGTGGCGAGACCGGAACAGGTTGGTGTCGGTGTCAATATAAGCTTGCGCTCCGCTCCAAGAACATCTCCATAAGATGCTCATGGACCACGGCTGCTATCCTTTTCGATACTTTTTACCGAGTTGTTGCAGTAAGATATCCCGATGAACCAGATAGTAAAGAAGTAAACACGTGAGAGAGACGACTGTTGAAATTCCTTTCCGGTCTGGTAACGCCTGTCTGTTTATGAGGGGGAAAAAACACGCATATCTGAAGTGAAACGAGATGCAAGCGAATTCAATTGGGGGGGGGGAAAATGACAGATGCGAAACGAAAATTCGATGGGAGCTACGCTACTGTATAGGCGGGTGTACCCTTATTACAACTGTACCCTTATTACCACAATTCCGTGGGCGATACCTTGCGGCGATACATAGCCCAAACCAGAGGGAGGGAGGCGTCTCGATTGCGCGCAGTGGGGATCGTGGCAATGGAGCTGCCTCGCGCGGAAATACAGGTTCAGGCGAGGGTGTGCATTCGATGGAGCAGCGGCGACCAGACCGAGACGAGACGTTCCGAAGAAAAACTGCTTCTGCGACAGGTCCCTCCGAAGTGATGAGGACTCCTTTTGCCAGAGGTGGCAGCTATTTACCTCATATTCATCAGTAGTATAAAGGTGATTTACCTCTGGGCACGACGTTCATCACTTGCCGTTGCGTTGGCAAGTTGGTCACATCATATCATCAATACGAATAGTGGATTGCATGCAGAATACAACCTGTACGCAGTCGTGTCATTCAAACGGGAGCGATATACTATAACCTTTGGAAGTTTCCTCAAGGAACAACGGCTTCGCGATACTTTTTGGGGTTGTCCGCCTGCACAACGAACCACCGCTTTCCTGATCCACGACCAGATTGTCGCGAGACTTGTTAAACTGCCAGCCACTTCATAGAGTGAATCATATGTCAGCGAAGGACTTGAAGATATCAGGAAACAAAGCTTTTGAATCGCAACGCTATGAAGAAGCGAAACACTTTTATACCTTGGTGAGTAGAGCGCAACAAGTTGGCGTGAATGTGACAGAATTGCTGTTCTTCGCGAGATCGAAGAATACGACTGCTTGTGCTGTGTCAGAAACCACTGAGAAGTGGTAATTTCGGAAAAGTGCATTCATTCAGATGTTGCTTTCTCTACGTGTTCGCACTTTTCGAACAATGGTCCTTTGTCTCGTCCTCTCGTGTCGTATTCATTCTAGTGAGAATAGACCGAAGCCGACACTGCATGATATGCTGTATAAAGATGATGTATGTATCCCGTCACGGAATAGGTATGCAGTAAGTTGCAGAATGTTTCAAACGAAAATAACGCTTGATTCACTACTTGGCATATCGCCTCGTCCGCGTGGCACATTGTGATGAAGGATCTTTGTTCTATGTGACTGGCAGGCTCTAGAAGCTCCTGATGCGACAGAAGCAGGGATTCACGTGCTATATAGTAGTCGCTCGGCGGCGCATCTTGCTTTAAAGCAGCCGAGTGCGGCCTTAACAGACGCCACGGTGGGATATTTATATCACACGAGGGCTACCCTTGACAAAGATTTCCTACTCAGTCTGCCCTTGGGCTTATTCTCAGCGGGAGTTCGCGTACACTACCGCTGGCGCGTTCATGGAGAACCTAGAGACGCGAAGGACGTGCCGTGCTTTGACTGCATATCCATATTTGTTTGCAGTTAGGATGGGACTCAGCATTCCTCGGCCTCCGTCGTGCTCACATAGTCGGCTTCTCAGCGGTGCTTTCTTTCGAGACACTTTTGCCGAGCGGACAAGGGCGCGATATTCCTTCCAATGACCTGCCGATTATTTCGGATATTTATAGCAGTCTGTGCTGATCTTGAGCGTGTGGGTCGAGGTGACTCGTGGATGTTTCATCCCCGAGGCTAAGAGCGGGCGTGGTGACCTCGCCAGGCCGCTGTGCAGAACAAGCCCGGTTGGCCAAAGGCGTTCTCCCGGCGAGGAGCTGCGCAGGTCTGAGAGCCCCTGCGCACTGTGAATCTGAAGACTGCAAACTTCATAACAGTAATTTTAGAATATCGGCACGTGTGTTCGAGACTAGAAAGTCCCCACCGTGATGTGCGCTTTGTAGTCTCGCGTGTGTGCACGCCATCGTTGCCATGGGTCACCTACGCAAGCGGTGTGCTGATGCGGCGCATAGGATGTTCCTGTCAAAACAGATGAAACTGAAAGATTATGCCGGCGCCGCGGAGTCCTTCAGACGAGCATACGAGGCTGAAGGCACCGAAGAGTATTGTCTGAATCTTGTGGAGTCACTCCTCTGTCTCTTCCGCGGCGTCCATCAAATCACCGGTGAGTCAGCAAGTGGCTGCTATACCTCTCCCGTGGACTCTGCCAGGTCACCGAGTCGTATCGCTACTATGTCACCGGTGAGTCAGCAAGTCACCGCTGAGTCTCCCCCGACTTGTTGGTCCCCCGGTCCGGTTAGCCGCATTAACAAACGAGCGAAGAGTAGGGAGCAGGTCAGTGACAATCACGGATCACAACCCTACAGACTTTTACAACTCAGTGTTGTGCGGTGATGTCGTCTTGAGTAACTACCCATTTCGCTCTTGAAGAGGCCTTGCAGCGAGCAGTAAACAGTGATCCGACTTTGTGGCATCAAACTGGATTGAAACCGGGAGAATGAGATAGTTTCCTTCGCCGTCCGGGATGTGCAGGCAGGGAACTGCAGCCCGGGCAGAGTTGGGGTCCCGGCGACTGGGCCGCCAACATAGACAAGGTATGCTCTTAAACCGGAAGCTGCGGCCCGCGCGGACCATATCCCCGGTGACCGGGCCGTCAACATCGATTAGCTGAGACCGGCAGCTGAACGGGGAAGCGGGCCTCGGGGAGCTTGGGAGATGGACCTACTGCGTGGGAAACTGAAGGGTCCAACATGGGAGCTGGTGCGCCTGGCGGCTGTGCTGCAGGGGGGCTACCAGCAGTTGCTTCTGTGTGGGAAACTGAAGGGTCCAAAGTGGGAGCTGGTGCGCCTGGCGGCTGTGCTGCAGCTTGCCGGTCTGGCAAAGTGCCCTTCACACAAGTAACTCGCCCCGCAACCCTAAAAAAACCTGTTTGCTCACTTCAAGTTCATCCTCTTGTTGGTGTGCTGGCCACTTGGCCACCTCTTTGAAGCTCGGTGCTTCCCCAGGTCGCACCGCACGATCGAGCACTGCTTCCTTATCCGAAGGCAGGAGGAAGTTTGTGGCCACAGTGTTGCCAGATCCAAGCACTAAATGGGTCTCGCAGCGATAGCATATCGAGGTTCACAACCTCCGTCGAGAGAAGTTTTGAAGATGCCTTGCTTGTCCTGAGGGGAGAGATGCCTGACAAAAAACTTGCCCTCGCATATATTCTTTCGGCATATTCTTGGCCTGGCGTCGCACCCTCAACTCAGCGAAGAGGGCTGACAGCGGCGATGCTCGAAAGAGTCACTCCAGGCCACGTGTCTGCATCGAAGTGCAAATGGAAAGTCAAGCGACAGAGACTGGAGACGCCCGGATTGATGCTAAATAGATTCTCACGAAGCATATGCCACATTAGGCCTCACCTGATGCACCAATTCACGATTTCATTGAAGTCGAATGGTTGATTTGAGTCGAGCCCGGCGATGGGGAGCAGACAGCGGTTCCTGTGCGCTGGGGAGGGGGCCGAAGTGATCTGCCAGCACGCACTCGCCGAAGACATGCATCGATTGGCGCTCCCCTTGCGCATGCAGTCCATCTGGCGATATCATCTAGGAGCGCCATATTCTGACAGCAGCCTGCTGCTGCCGTGTGCGGTTGGCTTGGTAATGCCTGCACTTGCGGTTGGCTTGGTAATGCTCTGCCTCCCACGCTACGGCGTACTCACACCGGGCACTCTGCCTCCCACACCACGGCGTACGCACACTGGGCGCGCTGCCTCCCACGCTACGGCGTACGCACACCGGGCACTTTGCCTCCCACGCTACGGCGTACGCACACCGGGCACTCTGCCTCCCACGCTACGGCGTGCGCACACCGGGCACTCTGCCTCCCACGCTACGGCGTACGCACACCGGGCACTCTGCCTCCCACGCTACGGCGTACGCACACCGGCCACTATGCCTCCCACGCTACGGCGTA
>LGRX02016979.1:0-15513 GCA_001247695.2 Cymbomonas tetramitiformis | reverse complement strand
CCGCCTCGCCACAAGGCCGTCCAATGTTAGTCCCCGCCTCGCCACAAGGCGGTGCAATGTTAGTCCCCGCCTCGCCACAAGGCGGTGCAATGTTAGTCCCCGCCTCGCCACAAGGCGGTGCAATGTTAGTCCCCGCCTCGCCACAAGGCGGTGCAATGTTAGTCCCCGCCTCGCCACAAGGCGGTGCAATGTTAGTCCCCGCCTCGCCACAAGGCCGTCCAATGTTAGTCCCCGCCTCGCCACAAGGCGGTGCAATGTTAGTCCCCGCCTCGCCACAAGGCGGTGCAATGTTAGTCCCCCGCCTCGCCACAAGGCCGTCCAATGTTAGTCCCCGCCTCGCCACAAGGCGGTCCAATGTTAGTCCCCGCCTCGCCACAAGGCGGTGCAATGTTAGTCCCCGCCTCCCCACAAGGCGGTGCAATGTTAGTACCCGCCTCGCCACAAGGCAGTCCAATGTTAGTCCCCGCCTCGCCACAAGGCGGTGCAATGTTAGTCCCCGCCTCGCCACAAGGCGGTGCAATGTTAGTCCCCGCCTCGCCACAAGGCGGTGCAATGTTAGTCCCCGCCTCGCCACAAGGCGGTCCGATGTTAGTCCCCGCCTCGCCACAAGGCCGTCCAATGTTAGTCCCCGCCTCGCCACAAGGCGGTCCAATGTTATCCCTTTGATCCCAGGTGTGGGTGCATAGCCTAGCCGATCTTCTGTGGCTACGTTATGCCAAAAGAATCGGTTCCCGAAAAAGTCACACACTGACACAGCCGACTCTCTATGCGCAAAGTCGCTCGTTGGATATTGGCTGTCGAAGGCAATCAGTCCAAGCAAAAGCACTGATGGCTCTCTCAGACCGTGTCCCCACCCCCCTCCGAGCGCTGCAGGCAGAGGAGCGCCCATCAGCCGGCTTCGCACCTCTTGCAGCGCCCCCTTTAACCACGCGCATCAGCATGTTCCCGATGCTCCCGTATTTGTGCAAGCCACGTGGCGTCGCCTGTCCGCCCACATTGAACCCAGGCACCTTCGCTACCGTGGTCAGCGCCCTGGAGCGACGCCTCCCCGCTCTCCCTCTCTCATCATCTGCACTCTGTCCGGTTTCCGACGAGGAAGCGTCAGTACAAGCCCCGTGTGCCTCTTCCATGGGTGCAGGGAACAGGGAATCCTTCCCTGACAACCGCAGCTGGTTTGCGCGCGCCGAGGAATGCCTGGAGCCGCCGCGCCGATGCGCCACGCGCGCGCCCTGCGCCTCATCCGCGCATGAGTGGCAAAAGAGATATGCAGAGAGAGGCAAAGGATTTCGGCTGCTGAGGCGTCACCGGCTTTGGTGGTGGCCTGGGTACGGCATCGACTTTCTCAACCGGCGCCGCCTGAGCCCCCATGAGCATCAGCGGGTTCATGATGCGCCGCTCTGTATCTGCGGGCACTGCCACGTGCGCGCTCTGTCTCGCAGGCGGTGGGGGCGGAGGAGGACGGGACTTCGCGCTGCGCGACTCAAGCAGCTTCGAGTGCATACGGAAAAAGACGGCGGGGCAGCAACTGCGCAGCAGCCGCTGTACGGCCTGGTACTATCCTCCGCCCCCAGCCAAGACCCCTTTTGCCCCCTGAGACACACCCTGATGTGTCGCAGAAGGAGGCCTACATCGCTATAACAGGTGCTATTGTTGCAGTCTTCAAAAGACAGCCCACCAGCAGCAACCTTTACCAGGGCTCCGTGGAGCATCCTCCCTGTGCCCATCTACCTCCGGCGCCGCCGGCCATGTCCACGGAGTCGGGCCTCGCTGCGCTGCCGGGCCGGGCCGTTGTGCTAAACATTGGGCTAACAAGGAGCGGCTGCGCAGGTGCAGGCTGGAGCGGCAGATGCGCCATTCCCCCGCGCTCCCCTTTGCCCGATTCCCCGCAGCACGGACGCCGAGGTTGCCACATCCGCTCTGCTGTGGCCCCGGTAGGCACAGCCGTCCCGGGCAGGCAGGATCCTGGGCGGATATCCGACGCGCTGCTGCACCGCTCAGGCGCGTGAGAGTCCAACAGGTGCGCTTCTGAGGGGAAGGGTTTAGGGTTTGGCCTGAGGCGAGCTGGTTAGGTGGGAGCTCCGCGCGGAAAGCGGAAACCAATCCCCCCGGGCATTGGCGCGAAGGGGGCGCCTGCCTCGTTTTGGCTGAGCACACGGCAGATCTTGACAATCTGGGCTATCGAGTGGAGCACGATGGAAGCGAGCTGGACGTAGATCATGATCATTCCGACCGTCACGATGCCGGTGAACCCGAGGATGAACGCACACACCACGTAGATCACATCCGCGGTGGACTCGCCCATGCGGGCCCATCTCTCCATCCGCGAGCTGCGCCCAGAGTGCACCCCTCCCCTCCCCCTCATACGCATCGACACCCTTCGGCATGACGGCGCACGCCGGTCTCTCCATCTGGGGAGATGCGCGTTGCCCCCCCCCCCCCGAAGGATTCTCTATTCATGCGGGGAGCAGACTCTCTTGCTCGTTTCGAAGGCTTTGCCTTACATGTTGACGTAAATGTTTTATATATTAAAAAGGCTTCGTAAGTCACGTCGGACGAATCGAGACCCCTTTGCGACCCCCGAAATCGAATTAAATCACTCGCATCGTATCGCATCGTATCAAATCGTGCAATCGTTGCAGAAGGGGGGGCGTAGCCCCTCGGGGGGTCCCCTTTTAGATTGGTACCCCCCGATCGTTCGTCATTCCGTTTTTGCATACCCTCCTCACCTATCTTCACTTATGTTGCATCGAAGTTGTATTTATACCGATAATTTCGCCATAGAACACGCGTGACCTATGGGAGCAGCAACGTACGCTCAGAATTTTCAGATTTTGCATTTCCGATTTCCGATCCATGTTCGATTTCAGATTAGAGATTTCCAGATTTTGCATTTTCGATTTCCGATCCATGTTCGATTTCAGATTAGAGATTTCCAGATTTTGCATTTCCGATCCATGTTCGATTTCAGATTTCCAAATTTTGCATGTTCGAGGGGGGGGTCTTTTCGGGGGAGGGCGGATGCCCGCCCCTTTTCGTCACGTCCGAGACTTATTTTATACATTTAAAACATGTCATAGTGTCATCATATCATGACATGGCATCTTGTCATCGTATCATCATGGTATGACATGTCATCGTATCATCATGTCATCGTGTCATCATGACATGTCATATCACTGCCGCTAGGTCCCACTCGTGCACCTTTCGTAGGCAGGGAGGGGGGAGGGTGAACCCCCTCGGTTATACTAGTTATCATCATCATTATTATTATTCTCTCTCAGTGTAGGCCAGCAAGAGGGGGAGCACAGGACTCTCGAAGTCTGGCCCGGCGAAAGGGGGTGCGAGGGAAGCGGGCTGTGGGCGCACTAGTGCGGCGAGATGCGGAACATGTACCAGAAGTCCATCAGAGCCAGCATCTGCAGCAGCATGAGCTGCGCGATGCCGCACCTCGAGTCTGTGTTGTCGCAGTTGGGCACGCAGAGCACGAAGACACCGAGCAGCAGCCCCCTCGCCGCCTTCATCAGGCTGTTCAGGGGGGCGTACATCACACCGCAGGCATACTCCCAGCTGTCCGGGCGCCAGGGGACCTTCAGGCTGTTGAAGAGGAACCGGAATCTCACAAAGAACCGCGCCGCGTGCTGGCTGCCCCCCACCGGGCTCCACCGGCTTTGCCTGGGCGGCCACCACGCAACCACCCGTCACCATGCAAACCTGAACGTTGGCCGCAATGCCACGGGCCGCGGAATGCCACGTATAGCCGCCCACTTCGAATCCTCCCGAATAAAAGCCCGAGCCTCCTCGGCTCCCTACCGGCCCGTACCCGGCTGGCGCGTGGAAATGGTGGCGATGTATGGAAGAGAAGCCTGCGCCCAGCACGCGAGGCATGGCACGTGCAAGTACGCTTGCAGCCACCATTCCACTCGTCGCCCATGTGTGCTGAATAAACACAACGACTGGCGTTGGGTGATCCCCGCACATGGGCAGGCGCATCTGCCCCACCTGGGGGATGTGCAGTGCACAGTTAGGAACGTGACAGTCGAGATCTCTTTTGTTTCAGAAGCTGCCCCGAAGGCGGAGGGCGTCCCTTGGGCGTACCCGTTGAGCCCTTGTTCCCCGTCGGGGTTGTATGTTGCTAATTGCTGCACCACCATGTTGGAGTAGAGCAGGTACAGCAGCGCGAGCTGCGGCGCACATATGACGCATAAAAAGCTGAGTCCCAGAGCGCGATTCAGGTGAGAGTCACCGGCCCCCAGCATGAAGCCCGCCGCCTGCGCCATCCCCGCCCTCGAAGCCTAGTCAGCAGCCTGGCGCGCCCCACGTCATGGCGATGAGCGTCACAGGAAGGCGATGAGCGTCACAGGAAGGCGACGAGCGTCACAGCCAGGCGACGAGTGTCACAGCCAGGCGACGAGCGTCGCAGGAAGACACGCAAAAAGGGCACTCTTAGATCCCCAATGCGCTGAAATAAGAACGATGCGGAGCCACAGATTAAGAGCCTCGTGAGGGAGGTGCAGCGCGACGTGGGGGATGACACAGATTAAGAGCCTCGTGAGGGAGGTGCAGTGCAACGTGGGGGATGAGTTGTGTTATTCGCTCTGTCACACGCTGCGAGCAAGAAGCATTGCCACAGGCGCTGTGCGAGGTCACTCGAGAGCGATGAGCGCCACAAGCGGGCCGCAGTATCCGCGGCCTTCACGGCCTGCGCTGCAAGGCGCTCGCGTGCCTGGGGGCAAAGGCGCCCTCAGGAGGGCAGGCACCTGGCAGAATCCCGGAAGCATATAAATACCCAAAATGGAGCATATCCTGCGCCCAAGCCGACATCCACGCTCGCCGTCCCAGCCGCGTCCCAACGCACGGCGCGCATCGATGCGATCCACCGGATGCACAGGCGAGGCTCTCGGGCAGCCGCGGGATCATCTCTGAACTGGGCTGCAACCAGAAAATGAAAACCCACCTGTACAAAACACGGCGGTGGAAAACCCACCTGTACGAGACACGGCGGTGGAAAACCCACTGTACGAAACACGGGGGCGGAAAACCCACCTGTACAAAACACGGGGGTGGAAAACCCACCGGTACTGGCCATATCCAGGGATTGTCGTTGTACGAAACAAAGTGGTGAGCTTTACTGAGAGGGAAAAGGCTGAAGTCTCGGAATGGACAGAAAACAGCGGCTACACTTTCCTGACACTGTCAGGCGTGGCAATATGTTGACAGGCGGCGAGGCGGAGAGGGCCATGAAGCATGCAGGCGTGACCTGGGGGTTGTGGGGTCGCGTGGGGGGGCTGTGGATTGGCACGGGAGGCTATGCTGCGGACCTGAGTATGTTGAGCTGTTGTCGAGAGAAATTGTATTGGCGCACAAGCACTTCGATGAAGGCGAATATCGCTACCAGAATCAGCACCGCCGCTATGATGGCATTATAAAACGTCGCCGCAGCCTGACAACCCTCCGCCATCCCTTAGAGCACAACGCGCCACGTGGCGTTATCCGCGCGCTCTGCCCTCAGGGAAGCGCCAATCTAGCGCCTCATCTCTCTCGCAGCTCCTTCTCACCGCCCGAGGGTCGTCACAGCAATTGCTGTTCACAGCACCGACATCACACCCCCTCGCCCAGCATGCCGGCTTGACTAGTCTCAATCTCCCCATTGTCCCCGCCATGCATGCCCAATGCGGGCGCCACTTGCATGCATACATTCCCCCCGGGGCTCAGGGCAACGCGACTCACCAGCTCAGATAGTACTTCCGGGATGAAATCGTACGGTGCATCCGGGTCGTTACACCCACCCGTAAGCTGCACCGTCCACATCAGGCTCTCATCAATCTCATGTAGCACCCCACTTGGACAATGCCTCCCCAGCTCTCATCCAGGGGGCCCTCGATACCACTAAGCACCCACCCCTTACCCCGGCCCCCCAGCTCTCATCCAGGGGGCCTTGATCCCACTTAGCACCCACCCCTTACCCCACCTCCCCAGATCTTGTCCAGCCAAACCCATGCGCCACGCCCCTGTGGACCCTGTCTCCCTTGTACTGCTGCAGAGCTCGGGACACGCAGGGGCTTGTAGCATCAATGGCACTCAGTGAAAGAGGAATGATCGGACGGGTATGAAGGCAATCAAGGGTGGCGGGAATGCACTTTCAATGGCCATCCAAACTGAAGAATTATCCACCGCATCTTCTTGCCGCCTTCCACGAGAATCCTGCGCGGCGCCACAACGCAGCGTCGCCGCATCACCGCGTCACCACGAGCTGTGCCGGCTCCAGGCGTCAACCAATGGCATTGCGGGGCTGGAGAGGACACACGCGGCGATGTAAGGACGAGGTACACAAGGGGCCGATGCAGGGAGTCAGCGCGCAGGTAAATGAGCAAATCAGTGCACGGGTGAAGTGCAAAAGGGTAGGCGGAGGGGTGGTTAGGAGGTTTCGGTGCAAGGGGTCGGTAAAGAGATAACAGCACGGGTCAGAGCGAAAGGTCTCGTTAGGGGTCCATGCCGAAGGTCAGCGCACAGGTTGGTGTGAGAGGTCAGCGCACGGGTTGGTGGGAGAGGTCAGCGCACGGGTTGGCGTGAGAGGTCAGCGCACGGGTTGGTGTGATCGGTCAGCGCACGGGTTGGTGGGAGAGGTCAGCGCACGGGTTGGTGGGAGAGGTCAGCGCACGGGTTGGCGTGAGAGGTCAGCGCACGGGTTGGCGTGAGAGGTCAGCGCACGGGTTGGTGGGAGAGGTCAGCGCACGGGTTGGTGGGAGAGGTCAGCGCACGGGTTGGTGTGAGAGGTCAGCGCACGGGTTGGTGTGAGAGGTCAGCGCACGGGTTGGTGGGAGAGGTCAGCACGGGTTGGCGTGAGAGGTCAGCGCACGGGTTGGCGTGAGAGGTCAGCGCACGGGCTGGCGTGGAGAGGTCAGCGCACGGGTTGGTGTGAGAGGTCAGCGCACGGGTTGGTGTGAGAGGTCAGCGCACGGGTTGGTGTGAGAGGTCAGCGCACGGGTTGGCGTGAGAGGTCAGCGCACGGGTTGGTGGGAGAGGTCAGCGCACGGGCTGGCGTGAGAGGTCAGCGCACGGGTTGGCGTGATGGGTCAGCGCACGGGTTGGCGTGAGAGGTCAGCGCACGGGTTGGCGTGAGAGGTCAGCGCACGGGTTGGCGTGAGAGGTCAGCGCACGGTTGGTGTGAGAGGTCAGCGACGGGTTGGTGTGAGAGGTCAGCGCACGGTTGGTGTGAGAGGTCAGCGCACGGGTTGGTGTGAGAGGTCAGCGCACGGGTTGGCGTGAGGGGTCAGCGCACGGGTTGGTGTGATTTTTCTGCCGTTGCATGCTTATATACTCATTGCTTTGGTCACTGCAGTTGTACACATGCATGTGGTCACTGCAGTTGTACACATATGTTTGGTGAAAACCGAACCGAATCTGGACAGGCGTGGTCCTATCCGTCCGCCTGTCCAGAGCTCCCACCGGGAGGGCCGGGTCGGGAAGCTTAACGCAAGAATAATTACAGCAGTTAGTCAGATTGGAACAGTTCCAACTGATTACCAGGAATTGTTTCTTCGATTGCTTTATTCAACTCTCACAATCCTAGGCGGCCGAGTTTCGATGTGACATTGTCATAGTCCCTCGACAACAGTGTCATACTCTCAGATCCGATGTCACTGTCAGAATAACTGCAATCTAAGGGTCGATCTAATCAGATCAGATCGGACGGTGCTGCATAACGCCTGCCATATTGCGCATAAAAACACTTGAAACTCATCGCCTCTGTCGCTGATTCTCATCGCTTATAGCTAAATGTTTTCTGCCGTTGCATGCTTATATACTCATTGCTTTGGTCACTGCAGTTGTACACATGCATGTGGTCACTGCAGTTGTACACATATGTTTGGTGAAAACCGAACCGAATCTGGACAGGCGTGGTCCTATCCGTCCGCCTGTCCAGAGCTCCCACCATCTCTCCATAAAAGTATAAGGGTGGATAAGCAGGCCTGTCACACACAGTTAATGGCAACCCCGGAGCACACTGCAAGGCAAAGCCAGTCCAGGAGCATAGAAACCACCAGATAATCAAGAAGTGCAGATTCAGAATCAAACACATAACCAGATAATAGCCACGGCCAACAAGTCCAGATCCAGAAGCATATAAACCACCAGATAATAGTTAAGCCGGCTAGGCCGTAAACATAAAACATTCAGGCATCAGCCAAACAAAGAGGCGCAGATTCAGAATCACACGCACCACCAGTCATAGCAATTGCCGAGGAGTCCAGACCCAGGTATATAATAACCAGGTAATAGCCACTCAATTCCAGAAGTATAAATAACCACAATAGCCAGGCGCCACGCCCAGCCCAGAAGTAAACAATACCATTAGAGCCACAGCCACACTGCAGCTCACCATTCACAATCATCTTCATAATCATCATCCAGAGTGTCCCGCCAATCCTCAGAATAATCCGAGAGCACATAGTCCGAATCCGTAGTGGCCTCGTCGGGCAAGTCCGTCACCCGAGCCAGCCGATACTTGTCATAAATATAATAACCATCCATCTCGATGCCCACTAGAGAACCCGCCTCCACATTCAGGGTCTTCTCCATACGGGTCAAGATCTGCAGATTAAGCGCGGAGTCATCCGGCGCATCATCTGAAATGCGTCACAGTCACACCCCCAGCTTCAGCCCCCAACTGCCGCAATGCCCGCAAGATAGTGAACCTGTGAGTTGTGAAATACAGGTCCATGGCCACCTTAGGCGTGTACCAACCGCCCACATCAGAGATAACCCGGTGTGACCAACCATAAGTCCACAGCCACTGACCAAGAGACTTCCTCGGGGAGCCACCCCCGTAGTGGCAGGCATCATCCCGGCCGGGGAAAGCCCGAGCAAAAGCCTTCTGATAAGCCCGACCAAAGCCGGAGTAAGGCCCGGGGTACCAACCCGATGCCCCTTTCGGCGCACGACACAGCAAGGAGCCGGAGGTCAGCCCCTCACGGACCACATACTCCTCCAACATCTGCACCGGGAATACCCCCAGAGCCGGCACCTCGCTCGGAATGAAGAACTCCTTGGGCTTTCGGGCGTCAGCATTCTTATCGAACACCAAGGAGCCCCGGATGTAAGGGGAAAGCTCCTCATCATTGTGCACCACCAGCACATGAGGGTCCGTCGGCACCGGAGGCTTCCTCCAGTGAATGCACAACGACGGACCCTCCCAATAGAGGTCAAAGTACACACGCAGCCACCGCACTGCCCCCGGCCGCAAGCAGCCAAAGGTCTTCATCATATACACCAGCTGCTGGAACCGGCCCGAACGCCCACTCAGGACGAAGCCGAAGTGGAAAATGCGGCGCCACTCAGCCGGGGTCCAAGCCCGCTTGGCCTTGGACGGCCGCTTGTAATGCTTGTCCAACACCGTCAGCAACGCCCGCACAGAGGGGTGCTTAGTTGGGATGCGCAACACGAGCGGGCTGCCATCCTCCTCCAGGATAGGCGCCTCGCCCAGCGTGTCTCGCAATTCATAATGCCATGCTGTGACACCAGTAAGGTAACTCCGCACCGTAGAGGAGTCCAGCCTGAACGGCCGGACCTCCACCGCATATGCGATATACCCCATGACATCCTGCACGGAGGCCGGCAGGTCGTGCCCGGCAACGTGCACCAAGAAGTCCCGAAAGTCCCGGACCCCCCGGCGCTGAATCACCGTCGTACCTTCACGCACCCGCAGGGCCGCCATATGAGACACAAGACGGGCCAATGCCCCCGTCGATGGGCCCGTCCAGCCAGCCGCCGCCACCCAGCAGGTACCGCAAAGGACCAGAGCCGTAAGGCCCGGCTTAACGCCGGAGCACACCACGCACAACAGACGGGTGCATTTGAGACAGCAGCACACGATCTCGTTGGGCGTCCCCCGACAATACTGGCACTCCCCTCCAAGGGCCACCGTCACCAGGTACAACAGCTCCCGCAGCACTTCGAGAGCTCCCCCTGGCAGGCAACAAAGGGGGGAAGTGAATGACCACCACGGGCCACCGGGTCGGCCCCCGGAAGGTGCGCCCGGAGCCAAAGCCATAAGTGCCATCCGCATTCTCCAGCTGCTCCCACGACGGGGTAGTGAACAACTCAGTGTCAGGGGGGTAATAACGAAGCACCCGGCCCCCCTTCACCAAGTACCACCAGTCATAAGTGTCCCACACCGGCACTACAAAGGTACCCGACGTGTCATACGGCGAGTCCCGCTGACACTGCAAGAAATGCAGCAGATACTCCCGGATAAGGGCATAGTCGGGGTTAGCATACACCGCCTCACCGGCCAAAGAACGGGCCAAGAAGCTGTCCACCTCCGAGCAATAACGGGGCAGGTGAGCATTAGTGCCCACCGGGTCCGCACCACCATCCAGGGTAAAGGGTCTGACCAACTCTGACTGAACTGAGAGGAACTTGTCCCTCCTGTACTGCCAGTCGGAATAACCCTTCCGGCGCACATAACGGGAGAGACCATCCGAGAGGCCATTCTCCAACCCAGGGATATGCTCACAGGCGAGGTCCAGATCATACATACGGGCGGCACTAAAGATTCGCTCACCGACCTCCCAAAGAGCTGGGGCCATAGTACCCTGCTTGTTGATCAGCGACACCGTGGTAGAGTTGTCACTACGGAAAAACAGGCATTCCCCACGGTGCGCCGGACCCAGTAATTCAGCCGCTGACGCCGCTGTACTCGCCTCACGGAAGTTGGAGCTCTTATGAGGAGCACACTGATCCGGAGGGAATGACAGGATGTGCCGCCAGTCCCGAAGGGCGATGCCCCCCTGCCATCCCGACGCATCCATAGTAGGCGCCAGGATCCCCTCGGGAGTCTGCCAGTGTCCCGTGAGGTACTCACGGTCCCCAGAATGCTGACCCAACCACATGCCAGACACCTCGGGCTTGCCCTCATACAAATAATAGCGCCTGGAAGGGCGATCCTCCATATGACCCACAAAGCGAGAAAGCTCTCCACGAGCTCGATCATCCAAATGCACAAAGACCCCGTCGTCCCACCGCATCTTGGCAGGTGCGGAGGCCACCAGGGGATTAACAAAAGCGTCACGGGCCTCATACAATGGAGATAGCATGTTCTGTCCACCAATAATAAGGGGCGCCACAAACTGAAGCTTGCCGATAACACCGGCCAACTCACGCCTGGGTACCTGAACGCCAAGAGCAGCCAACTGGTCGATCTCCGCAAAGGCCCGCCGGTCACTCTCAACCTTGCCAAGCTGACGGTCATAAACACTGTGCCCGTCGTCCACAAAGATCCCCGTGCACTCCGAGCGACCGTCAGCATGAACGGTACCATTCAGGACCCGCTTGAAGACTTGAGCCATCTCGGCCTGGTGCTTCGGTGCATCCGAGAACCCGAACATGTCAAACCGTGCCCGATAGAAGTCCTTGGACAACGGCAGTTGGACCCCCATATAGTCACAATGAGGCTGCCAACGGGGATTATTCCAGAAGGCGTCCTTCAGGTCCCACCCACCCTGAAGGCAACGGGGTCGCTGCAAGGATAACACCGGCTGAAGGTAGTCATACTCAGCAGGAGCCGGCGCCATGGAC
Organism: Cymbomonas tetramitiformis; assembly: GCA_001247695.2. Taxonomy (NCBI): domain Eukaryota; kingdom Viridiplantae; phylum Chlorophyta; class Pyramimonadophyceae; order Pyramimonadales; family Pyramimonadaceae; genus Cymbomonas; species Cymbomonas tetramitiformis. The sequence goes on along the minus strand of LGRX02016979.1, from coordinate 3,936 downwards.
TCATTAACCCGAGACGTGCGGGCGTTCCAGATGTTTCGGAACTTGTCCTTCACCGGACAATAAAGAGACCCAATTTGAGTCACACACCAGGGCTCATAATGTAATGGCCCCTCCAAGACCCCTCGCTCAGCCGACCGGAGCAGGTCTGCCTCAGACCGGTCAGCGTGCTCATAGCAAGTAGGGTGGTTGTCCCGCTTAAAACGAGCAGGCTTGGCCACAAAGTTCATACGGTGGCCTTCACGACAAGATTGCTGAAGTGCCTCCTCACCAGGTTGAAACCAATCATAAAGGGCCGCTGTATAGCGGACCCCAGGAGAATAGAGACCATCAGCAGTGTCATGGAAGGTCATTTGGCGACTGGCATGCCGGTGCCTCGCCTCGGGAGAAGAAAATTTCCGAGGTGGAACCTTCAGAACCAGCAGCCGGTGATAGCCATCAGAAGTGTAGACAACCATAAAAGTGTGCCTGGAGCCCGAGGCTCGCAGACGTACCCAGTGTATTCGGTCCCGGAAGATACACTCATCAGGAGTAAGAGAGACTCCAGAATAGAGCCGGGTGCCCAGTGTCATGAGTTGCCGTTTAAATACCTGGCCACTGTCTGTGTAGGCGTCAAACAGAAGTGGATCACCAGGAACAGAGCAACCTTCAGGAGTGTCATACCAATAGACTAACTCTCTGAGCAATAAGGAGTGAAGACCACGGACTGCCTGAAAAGGCTCCGCAGTAGTAGGCGCTTCAGAAGCTAAGACAGGAACTTGTGTTGAGCGCGGAGCTGGCTGTGTGGCATGAGATACCGAAGGCACAGGCCGCGCGTCGCAACAGACAGAGTCCAGGCCAGTGTCCAAGCCATCAGATGGTGTTTCGGACGACAAAGGCCAAAGAACAGACTGTAACGGGGAGGGTTCTGTGTCTTGTATACCTGCTAACTGCTTGCCGAGACTTCAAACGGTCTCGGTGTAGTCACACGGTGTCATCAAGGGACCAGAAAAGGCGTGCTTCTTCACGCACTTCATCTTGACACCGTCCACTCTCTTCACTCGGTTACACGCACGGGTAATAGTGCCTGTATGGGTGTAGTTCCCAGCATAATAGCTGTGCTCGCTGCTGCCGCAGAGAGGGCACGGGCGGGAGGCCACCGGAGGCACGACTGCCCCAGCCCCAGACGGGGGCGACAGCACACCAGACTGAGTGGGGGCCGGAAGTAAACCAGCCCCCTGCACCATCGGAGTAGGAACATAGCCCGTACGGGCCAGGACTCGCTGAAAAGCAACCGTGGGAAAGGACTCCATCACCAAACGGCGTAAGTTCTCACGGCGAGCAGACACCGTGGTGAACTTCTCGGAACCCAATCGCAGTAAGTCACGATCCTCACTCAACGCCGTGGTGAAAGGCTGCTTTGTCCAGCGTGCCGTGACATAGTACGACGTAATCAGGACATAAGTAGCCTCGAACGGGACGTGGCGCATCTCAGTCCGAACGTACTCCACCAGTTCCATAAGGAACTCATAACGAGCAACAATCATCACTGCGGTACGATAGTGCGCCTTAAACGGACTCGCGGGATCCGGGTTATAAGTGAACACCCCAATCCCACGGTCGCGAATACGCTCCCAGTCCTCACATCGACGCCTACACCAACTCAGGAAACGATCCACGCGAGGGAACTGAAGTTTGTCCTTAACGCGCAAAGTTGCCCCATCCTGAATCAGATTCCCGGCACGCTCCTGAAAAGGAGTGTACTAGAACTCCGAACTGGCACCCAGCGTGTCGCTCTGCATAATCCGCTGCATCTGCTTGCGCGACGCACTGTCAGTACTATTACCAGAATAGTTCTCCATCATCTCTCTACCCGGGTAAGAAGGACTCGCCGGGTCACGTAGGGTCAGACCATCAATAGCTCCCGTAACTAAATCCGTCAAGCCATGGGAAACAACAGCCGCGCTCAAAAGATCCTCGAAAGACAGTGCGTTACCTCCGCTTGGTACAGTCGCGGGTGGCCCCGGTGCCGTAGTCGTGGGCGCTACACCAGGCATCAAAGAAGCAACGTTAGTGTCCAAGTGTCCAGTGCCAGTTGCCGTAATATTTATATTATGAAGACCACCAGATAACTGTTCAGGCTGGATGTAATTACCAGCTTGACCGAAACTTCCCAAAGGTACTTCACTCTCCGCGAAACGCCGGACTCCACGATCGGGCGGTAGCAGCGCGTGCGCAATGGGCTCGACCGCAGATATTCCACCAAGTAAGTTAGAAGACTGAGATGTCGGTACGGTCGCGGTGACACCAAGGGAAGGCTGCTCAGCGCGAAGTCCACGTACGACATATCGCGCGACAGCCTCGCTAGCAGATATAAGCCCAGCCGAGGGTCCCACGTGTCCTGCACCGGCCAAAGTTAAGGGAACGGGTTCGGACTTCTTCAAAGAACGAACTGCGCTGAGTTGAGCAACCAGTTCCGCCCGAATAGGACTGCCCCGCTGCAAACCACCGTCTGAACTGGGTTCACTACCCGCTGTCGATCCACCCGACGTTTTTTTACAACGTGATCGCGTGCGGCTCAGGCTGCTCAGAAGCTGAGTTCGCATCTCAACTAAACGGTTCTGCGCAGGCTCCAAAACTCGCGGGGACGAATCATCCGCTCCGACCGGGTCCACATCAGACAGCTCATCGAAGTCCCCCATAAAGGCCAACTCCGGACCTGCAAATCCCTTATAGGTCTCCAGCAAACGACTGTACGCCCGTTGACTCGCGGGCGAAACGTGAAAGGGTAGAATCACCAACACGCTGATCTCCTCCTGCGGCTTTCGCGCTGAAATATACATCATCGTTAGCTCAGGGAAAGGCAGAAAGCAATCCGTACAGATAAAATGACTACGGTCTCCACGGAAAAAGGCGTAGTTACCAACATCGAAGAATTCATCCAGACACTCTTTATGAATCACAGCCGCGCAGACGCGACAACGTACGCAATCTTGCGACTCGCTCTCGCATGTAATCGCCCGACAGTAAGGAAGGTCACTCAGAAAAAAACAGTTATTCTGACGCAATCGCTCCTGGTTGTGATGTACCATATGCGTAGAGACCTTATTCACGCTGCAAATCTTCAGACCACATGTCCCGTACGCACTGGAAGTGGGAGTGGTACGGTACTGCTCAAAACAATCCACCTCGCCACAGAAACCGTACACCACACGTCCAGGACAACCAAAAGAAGGCTCACGAAGTTGACGGATACGAATCCCGTACGCGTAAGTTAACATCTCTTCAACGATACCAGGAATTAAAGGTGCCTCGACGTCAATCAAAGCTCGTGACTCTGAGCCCGGCGACACCTGTGAAATCAGAGTATGAAAAGACTGCAGAATCGTGGCCTCACAGGGTTCACCACGACGGGTATATGCAACCAAGTCGTCGATACGAGAAGCAAAGTGCAGAATACAGCCCACCAAATTAGGGTCTGCCGGTGCCACCAGTTTGTAAGAAGAAAGAAGCTGTTCCAATCGAGCCAGGTCCAACTGAGTAAAGTCATCTGAAAAGATACCAGTAGAAGGGGGAGCTAACTTCGAAGCCATGACGGCAAAGTCGGAATTTTCTAGAAGCTTAAAGCAAGAATAATTACAGCAGTTAGTCAGATTGGAACAGTTCCAACTGATTACCAGGAATTGTTTCTTCGATTGCTTTATTCAACTCTCACAATCCTAGGCGGCCGAGTTTCGATGTGACATTGTCATACTCTCAGATCCGATGTCACTGTCAGAATAACTGCAATCTAAGGGTCGATCTAATCAGATCAGATCGGACGGTGCTGCATAACGCCTGCCATATTCCGCATAAAAATACTTGAAACTCATCGCCTCTGTCGCTGATTCTCATCGCTTATAGCTAAACGAGGTCAGCGCACGGGTTGGCGTGAGAGGTCAGCGCACGGGTTGGTGGGAG
>LGRX02016978.1:0-20869 GCA_001247695.2 Cymbomonas tetramitiformis | reverse complement strand
GAACCACTTCGTGAAGGAGGGCGCAACCCCAGCAGCGCGCGTGGATGTGCCTGCTTGGAGTCCGCCTGCCAAAGATTCAGAGATGAGACTCCCCAGGTTGGCGTGCACCACCAGATTCGAGGACTTGATGGCCAGCGTGGCCGAGCAGCAGGTAGACCGTGACAAGCATCGAGATGTACACGATGATGCATGGTGCCTCAGATGGTTGAAGTCCAATGGCAGCGTGAGGTTGCCAGAATAGGAAGTTCGTCGTGTGAGGAGACGAGCAGCACGACATCGATGGGATGAGGCTACGGACGAGATCTACATGGTAACGCTGTCGGGCAAGGAGGTGAGAATACCTAAGCCTGCTGACCGTCTCGCGTTGGTTAAGGAATACTACCACTCCAGAACTGGACATTGGGGCATAAGGCGTACGCAGCATCTTTTGTGGCAGCGCCATTGGTGGGCCGATTTGAAGAAGGACGTGGAGGCTGTGGTCACTCAGTGTGAGACCTGTCAGCGTGTGAAAACTCATTATGCGAGAGAGGAGGCATGTTTATCCCCCCTCGAGATCGTGTCGTTCATGTATCGCTGGTCGTTGGATTTGGCATGGCCTTCGAGGAGGCAGACCAAGACTGGCAACAACCGAGTGCTCATCATGACCGAGCACTACACCAGGTTCATAGTCTGTGTACCCATTCCCGACAAGGAGGCAAGGACTATCGCGGCGGCATTTCGCAGTCATGTCCTGGCTGTGTTTGGTGCGCCAGCAGAGTGCTTGGTGGATGGAGGAAAGGAGTTCGAGGGCGAGTTCAAGCAGCTGTGCAGAGAGGCCAGAGACTGCCTGATCGACCGACGAGTAACCTCGCCAGACTCACCAGAAGGCAATGGGCTGACCGAGCGAGTGGTGCGCACCATGAAGTTTTGCTTCAAGAAGCTTGCCTTGGAGAAGGGTCTCGATTATGAGTGGGATGAGCAGCTCTGGCCGCTAGTGCTGAGCTATAATGCAGCACGCCAGGAGTCCACGGGGGTGGCGCCGTTCACCATGTTGTTTGCCCAAGAGGCAGTAGTGCCGCCCGATTTGAAGCAGGCACCCAGCATAGATTTCGGTGCTGGGGTCGAAGATGAGAAGGATGCCAGAGTCAAGGACCTCCTCCGGAGAGCACAGGTGGTGAGGCGACTGATGGTACACGCTGGTTGCAGCCTGGAGGTCGCACAGCATCGTGATACATTACATTATGAAGGAAGAAGGGGTGGGGGCTATGAGCCTAGGCCACACCAGTTTAAGGTGGGCGATTTCGGCTACATCAGGCAGAAGCCTCGCAGCGGCATGGAAGTCGCGACCAAATCCGCCATTCTGAAGCTGGTCAAGATACAGCGAGATGGTGTGGTGGTACTTGAGGACGCCACCAAGTTAAGAGAGAAGAGCACCGTGCAGAGCATCGCGCCATGTCACCTACAGGTGAAGGACCAGTATGACTGCAGTGCAGCCGTTCCCAGCAAGCACCTAGCATGTGAAGTGTGCAGGAAGACTGATGGGGAAGCAGAGATGTTGTTGTGCGACGCATGCAACAGGGGGTACCACTTGTGGTGTCTGACCCCAGCACTGGACGGAGTACCAGAAGGCGAGTGGCTATGTCCCAGGTGCTCAGGCACGGGGATGCAAGCTGCCAACGCTGAGGTGCAGACCCAGGAAGACGAGAGCTCTGGTGTCCTGGAGGACAGACTGGGCATGAAGGAGCAGCAATTGAACGAGAAGCTGTCTGCGGAAATGCGCCTGCTGCCAGCAGACGTGGGTCCCCGTCGTGTGGTGAAGGGAGACAAATTTCAGCCATGGCATGCCATCTCATCAAGGGAGATGTTATTGAAAGAGAAGGACATGTTCTTGGGCATGCCAGATCAGATTGATTGGGGAAGACAGGACAAGCTCTCTGAGGCCGTGCAGATCTTCATGCCAGGGCACTGGAATGAGGGGCATCGCACGGTGCTGAGCAAGAAATATCGGGAACAGAAGGCCATGGCAAGGCAGCTGAGGGATGCACCTCTTGTGCCTGCGTTGGCTGAAGAAGAAGTTGAAAGACGAGGAGAATTGAGACACATGACCAAGGCTCAGGTGAGAGAAGCTAGCGCACTGCAGTGGGGGCTTGAACTGGTCATCACAGTGCCCTCCGAGGTGAGGCGTTTGGCGACAGAGGTGGACTGGAAGTCCGTCGATGGCGTGTGGGACCCATGGGCAGGCACTGGGGTCATCAGTGAGGTAATGGTGGAGCAATGGCCGCAGTTGAGATTTATGAATAATGACTGGAACTCTCAGTTGGGTTGGTCTGAGGCGCATGACGCACTTCAGCCAGGTAACTATCGCATATGGAAGGAGAAGTATGGTGTCTGTGACGCAGTGGTGACTTCACCTTGGTTTGCAGCGCTGGATATCGCGTTTCCATTGGCAGTGATGGCCAGTCGTGTGGTGGCATGTGTCCACGTTCCATCCTACTACTTGACAGACATGACCGAGAGCAGGGCTGCGTACTTCAGACGATTGAGTCAGACGGGACGCTTGCATGTGATTGGGCATCTGGAACATGGACCTATTGGCCGCAGGTGTATGTGGGTCTTGGTGTTCAAGAATCCGCTGGTCAGAGCCAGGATGTTACAGGGTGGAGAAGGTGCAGGCATTGGTATGTTCACTTTCAGTTTGGGTAAGTTCATGGCAGGTGGTGATACGACCCAGTATGCTGAACAAGCCCATATTTGAGTCTGTGCTACTGCACGCAGCAGCTACAGATGGGGGATGTTGGAAATCTGGGCTTGCATGTAAGAGCTTAGCGTTCGATCTCAGAATATCAGAATTTAAAAAATTTTGTAGCTCTACGATCTTGTGCTGTGTTGAGAATTGCCTGAACAGTTACCGGCACCAGTGAATGTTAATGACGAACTTATGACCAGCCGCGAGTGTTAAGCTTGATCGATTCCGAGAATGTTCGTACCATCATATACACGCGTTTGCGACAGCTGTAACAAACGCCGGCTTCTCATGGTACCGCGCCGGGTTTGTTCAGCTGGTGACACGCATGACAGTGGTGACAGCATGACAGGCTTTGCGAAGATGACCATCTGAGAGATGCAGACTTGCCAGAAAAGATATGGTCACTATCGAATGACCAGGGAATGATAAGATGAAGATGGCAGTGACTCCTTTGCCGCTGACGTGTCAGTCAGAATGTGGTAAACGGTAACATTGTTAGAGCTGGCATGGAATAATGACTTTCCATTGGCCAGATGAAGATTTAAGGGCTAGAACCCGTTACAGTTTTGGGAAATGTGACAGAGCATTGAGATATAAGTAAGCTCTGACCGTAGGTCAGGCTAGTGGACTCATTATTGTTTTGCTTCGCAAGTACTAGGTGGCTGTTCGCGTGCCAGTGCTAGAGTGCTAAGACAGTTCTGCTCACAGCTTTTGTACACAATAATTCGTATTTTGTGGTTATAATATCAATTTTGACGGATATATTTTACTGCTGTTTTTATACTTTTTCATGTTGGAAATCTGGGCTTGCATGTAAGAGCTTAGCGTTCGATCTCAGAATATCAGAATTTAAAAAATTTTGTAGCTCTACGATCTTGTGCTGTGTTGAGAATTGCTTGAACAGTTACCGGCACCAGTGAATGTTAATGACGAACTTATGACCAGCCGCGAGTGTTAAGCTTGCTCGATTCCGAGAATGTTCGTACCATCATATACACGCGTTTGCGACATCATTAAGCGATCGCATTATGATAATTGCGCTGCTGCAGTGCCGCCGCTAATTGAAAATCCGATTCGGCTGTGAAGCACCTTGCCATCGACGATACCCTACAGCACTTCCTGCGCGAAGGTGCGGCATCACGTACGGTCATAACATGGCCATCTAGGCATCCTTCTCTTCGTCGTGGCGAAGGTGTCAATAGCGTCGCATCTGGGTTATGGATTCACGATGGGAATGGACCCCGCTCAAAAAATAGGCTCCTAAAGGCGCCCGCGTGACACGACTGTTATGTAGCCAAAATGGTCTGCTCAACCAGGTTGACTGATAAAGAAACAGACCGGAATGCAAGCACACGTTGTACGAATTGGCCGCCACCTGCTCGCTTCCCCCAGCCCCATATATGCAGAGGTTCCGCCATCGCATAGTTTTAGAAAGGTACTCAAGCTCTGATAGCCATCACTGCACAATGCCTAGGATCATGCCACGAGCTACTTTCACGCAGTGCAAGTTTTTAATGAAGCACCTTTGTGTACTACATGTGATACACATCTATTACCTGTAAATATCCCTTTTGCACACATTTAAACTTGCGAAAAGAACATGTGTGAGGAGAACAGGTTTGAGCAAGCATGAATAATAGTTGACAAAATAATTTCAAGCTTTCATTTTTAAAATTAATGCAACACCAAAATCGATGTGCATTGGCATTAAAGCATTAATATCTGGCAATCCTTGAGCATGACTGTTACGCGCAACCGAGTGGATTGTGCTGCACTACACTTCAATCGACAATCACTATTCCCCCAAAATATGTACATCACATTGTAAAGGCATTGCCATATCAACTATGCAGGTGTAGCACTCCACTCGGCAATTATCTCATCAACGCTTGCCTGAGAATCTGCAGATCCTTCTCTCTGCTTCGAGCAGAGCAGTGACCCAACCTCTTGTTCTATATCTGGAATACGCCTTCCCTGCCTAGCGTATCTCTCCTGATTCATAATGCAACTGTGCTTGAGGTCACCGAAACACAGTTCAGGGATTGTACACCATTGGGAATGAATGGCGCTTTTCACCGGCGAGCTACGGTTGTACAATCAATGGATGGCAGAAACCAAACACAGCGACCTACTGCACTGGAGACGTCATTCCCAGCTTCTTCTGCTGAGCTCATTTAAGCCTTCCTCCCTTGCCTCGAGGCCTGCGCCGGTGCCACCTTTGATGCAGGCTTCTGTTGGTAAAAGAGAAGATATGCCTGGTCATGCAGGACTTGCTGTTGAGTGATGGGCGTTACCACCCCATCATCAAACCGTAACCACTGCCCATTCGCTCTGCGGCTGTCGCCTGGTGCACCACCCTCTCACTCCCATCATGGCTGCATGGGACTAAGTAAAGGCTGGTGTGCTACCCTCGCTGAAGTCGAAGCTATGCCCGGACTCAAGTCGCAGTTACACTAAAGCAGTCAATGGGAGACTAGTGCACACAGCACTTGGAGTCACCAAGCTTCCCACAGGCAATTAATCACTGTATCCACACGTGGATTGGTACGGTGATGGGAAGTACCAGTGTAGTGCCCACCCCCGGGGCTTCGGCCGTGGTGAGACACCGTAGACAGGAGCTCATACACACAACCCTGAGCTCCGCCCGCCATCAACTCTTTTCGCAACGTCAACTCCATTGGAAAGTGCACACCCTGCTTCCCCCCCGAGGCGCCCCGTCAATCGACAAGCACTGCGGCACCAGGAGCATCGCTGCGACCTGCACAGGATGCTCAGACCAATTGGGAGCACCCTTGCAAAATGAGACAGCAGAGGGAGCGGTAGTGAAGGCCACCCTTGCAGCGTGCAGAATGTGAGACAGTGCAAAGAGGGGGTGTGCTCGAGGGGGCACCTAGAGAGGGGGGCAAGATGGATGAGGCACCTTAAGCAGCTTGCCCATGCCAGTGGCACCATAGGTAAATCGCACGAGATGCAGCACAAGCACACGCGGCGCTTTTTGGATGCAGACACTCTTTGAAGCCGCCACTTCAACCTGGCCCTTCTCGCTGCGGTAGCCCTGCCACATCCTCCGCAGAGCTCCATCCTCAGCTTTGGCTCTCCTCAAAAAGTGCTCTGCACTTTCCACAAGATCTAGACCTAAGTTTGTAAGCACCTTCCAGGTCGTGCTGAAGGGCAAACGAGCTAAGGAGACGGGCTTCACACTGCGCACGACCACCTTATTCGTTTCGAGACTTCGTGCCCGGGAGGGGTTCACGATGCATGATAGCAGGCTGTCCTGCATAGGAATGCGATGAACAGGGGGAGCAGCAGAACTGGTACAAGATGCAACAAACTGATTTTGGTAGTAGTTTGCAGGGCACTACCCACTACCACCTCACTGGGCGAATGACTTACGCACCTGGATGGATTCAGCTGCAGTCATCAGCATGAGCGCATCTTCCACACTGTGTACCGACTCAGGGGAGATGTTGAGCGGCATCAGCGTGAAGGGTTGCACCGTGGCGGAGGGCTTAGCCCCAGCCGTCTTCACCACACTCCGAAGGTGACCACCGAATATTTGCATCATCCGTGAGGTGGTGGTATCGTGCGTCCGCGTGATCGCGGTTTTATTCCGGCGCCCGACCTCCTCCCACTCGTCACGGCCTTCTTCCTTATCTTCCCCTGATAATACCTCATCAAGGCGCGCCATCCCGTGAGATATTGTCGACGTTCTCCCAGTCTCTGTATCGTATATAAGATCGAAATATAGTCTTGTGAACCAGCAACGTTTCAGGCACAGCCGCTAAGGTTGACACATAAAACTAAAAACAGGAGTGTACAGGTGCAGCAGGAGTCCCAACAATTCACTGCACGCCACGCAGAAGGGGCACGGGAGAGCAGAAACTGCAGCAGCGTGCTTTGCCTCGGGCGAGCCAAAGAACTTGGCTCTAGACACAGTAATCTGCAGGATGATTGGACTCGGACAGTGCGCATAGTCTGTCCACCTACTGGCGTTGCACAGCGCAAGACAGTGCATATGGCTCCCTCGTAAACTGAAAGAAACTTCATCGGAAGCACTGACCACTCCGGCTTCCAGACTCTCTAGAGGTGGTGAGCTCACAACAACTGGAATAGAAACACAGCACCTCTTCAAGGCAAGTCAATACCTATCCACTAAGGTGCAAGTCGTACACAAGCAGATAATTTGGGGTTCCTCCAGGCAGAGCAAAGCAAACCCCTCACATTCTTTACTTCCGGGACAGCGGGACTTATGCGGACCGCATACCTAGCTCATCTGATGCACCCTGTGCCTGCGACCAGGCCACCAGCTCCTGGTGCATGCTATCTATCAGGTGACTCAAAAACTCCTGCCGCACCGGCACCCCCCTCCAAAGCAAAAGTCAAAGCTCCATTTGTTAACACTTTCTCTCGCGGCGCTCTTCACGGACTCAGAGATGATTCTGGGGTTAGATCGCTCCGATGGACTTCACAGTTCACTCTAAAACGCAGGATGCCCCGCTAGCATCGCTCCAGCAACTATGGGTAGAGGCTTCCTCATATAAAAAGAGCTCCTCATGGAAATCGGATGGAACTCGCGAAAGTTATAATGTTTAAGCATCGGAAGCAACCACTACACATAGGCACCGATTCCTAAGCACTCACATCGAGGTCAGTTAGGTGAGATCGGGGTCGCGAAAGCAGAGGTCAGAGATGTTCCTAAGGGTAGATCGCTCCGCTGGCCTTCACAGTTCGCTAAAAAACCGCAGCAGGCCCCACTTGCATCGCTCCAGCAACTGTGAGTAGAGGCTTCCTCATATAAAAAGAGCTCCTCATGGAAATCGGATGGAACTCGCGAAAGTTATAATGTTTAAGCATCGGAAGCAACCACTACACATAGGCACCGATTCCTAAGCACTCACATCGAGGTCAGTTAGGTGAGATCGGGGTCGCGAAAGCAGAGGTCAGAGATGTTCCTAAGGGTAGATCGCTCCGCTGGCCTTCACAGTTCGCTAAAAAACCGCAGCAGGCCCCACTTGCATCGCTCCAGCAACTGTGAGTAGAGGCTTCCTCATATAAAAAGAGCTCCTCATGGAAATCGGATGGAACTCGCGAAAGTTATAATGTTTAAGCATCGGAAGCAACCACTACACATAGGCACCGATTCCTAAGCACTCACATCGAGGTCAGTTAGGTGAGATCGGGGTCGCGAAAGCAGAGGTCAGAGATGTTCCTAAGGGTAGATCGCTCCGCTGGCCTTCACAGTTCGCTAAAAAACCGCAGCAGGCCCCACTTGCATCGCTCCAGCAACTGTGAGTAGAGGCTTCCTCATATAAAAAGAGCTCCTCATGGAAATCGGATGGAACTCGCGAAAGTTACAAAAGCATGAAATCATCGGAAACAACAAGTACACACACCGGATCCTCGGGAACTTCCCGAGTCTGGTAGGTGAGGTTCAGGGTTACAAGCGCTTAAACCGGTCGCAGATGCAGAGGGTTGCATCTCTGCTGGAGGGAGAAAGTGCTCACCTGAGCATCCTCCTGTCGTGTAGCGGGAGCACGCTTGCTGACAGAGGCGGTTTTTTTCTGGTTCGTGCCACCTGTCAGACTCGTGTTCACGCTGGTGCTCTTTTGCGGGGATTCTCTCCCGATGGGGCTGAAGCGGCGGAGCACCCCCTCAAACATGTCGGGCGCGAAGGGCTTTTGTAGGGGGGGAGGCTGCGGAACTTTGCCACTGTGTCCCGTTGCTGGCCCCTCACCGGTCTCCGGCGAAAACTCCGCAGCAAACGCTGCTACAGCAGCAAGAGTGGGGCAAGACGATGGCAGGCAGGCCACCTCAGAGGCCTGCTGGAGGTGTCGCAACAAATAGTAGAAGGACGGACACGCCAGTAGCGCTTGCACGGTAGAGTTCAAGAAGCAGCTGTTGCCGGTGTTCAGTAGACCGCGCGGGGAGGGGCCGGCACGAGCTGAGGCCAGGATATCTTTCGTTCGTCCAATTAGCACCTCGCCACTTCCCTGCCTAGACGACCCATTGGACGAGGGCTGTCCACTCCGCGGGATCCGGCCTGAACCTTCGGCACCTGGCCCGGGTCAGGATAACCCTGTCAGAGGGCGGTTGTCGCTGTTGCCGAACACAATACGACTCGTGTGGGAGAAATAATTGTCGAATTCCAAGGGAGTTGGGAGACTTGAAAGAACAACAAGTACGAACAGGTTTGAAATCGAGTTGAGAAACAAAATAAAATCGATGGTTTGACTGGAAATGCGTGGTCGAGTGAGGCAGTGCAAGAAACATATGCAAGCGACGGGAACCAACGTGCACACCCAAACGGGCTCTAAGACAGTCGGGAAGCTGAGGTTGAGAACACGGAAAGAGGGAGAAAGGCCGCACCTGCACTGGGGATCGAAGGTTCAAAGGAATCCAGGCAGTCATCCCAATCTTCAGCATCTTCATCAACACACAGCAGCCATTGAAGCCAGTTTTTCTCCTGCTCCACGACCGTGGAAGTTGGGGACTCGTCCACCAAGTTATCTGGAGAAGAAAACAATACGTGTGGGGTGAGGAACGTGAACCTGAGAGAACTGTTTTGATGCTGCATTACAGTCCGGGTCAAGCAGTACGGGAAAACAAAAGCACAGTTACAATTGGTGGTCGAATTCTCCACTTGATCGACCAAAATGAAAGCAAACTTTCGCATCAGTTGTGCATACGCGAGTTCCAGCTCCAAAGCGCAGAGCACGATCTCACAGACCTTCGCCGAGTCGCGGCGCAAGTTTCAAACTTGGGACCCTTTAACAGGTTAGTGCAGAGGGCATACGCCGCGCGAGACGGATATTACGAAACGTGTTACCTTTATCCTGCTGACTTTGATGCTCCACCGTTGGGTCTGAAGACGAAGTCTTTGTGACCGAAGTCTTCGAAGAGTCAGTCACAGCGGACGTCCCAGAGCTGCGATCAACAGCCGATTGAGGTCGGACACCCCTCAGCGGAAGTTCGAGAGATCAAGTCTTAAATTAGCTGCTGCGGATTCCACGAGAGGGAAAGACTTGAGTTGTATAAAACAACCTCAGGCTTATGGAACAAGCGTGCGTTGGTTGAGCCGGGAAGAGAGCTGGAAAATAGATCACAGAGTGGTTCTTTCTCACGTCCACAAGGGATCCGCTGTATGCGAAGCGCTCCGGACCTACTGAGTCGCTCCGGGGGATCAAGCTCACGAAGCACTGAACCGAGCTTCGGGATGATTGAGTTGTCGAGCCCCAAGTGTAGTCGCCAGTGACTAAAAGCTCCGAAACTGACTTGTGCCGACAGTTCAGTTTTCGGTATCAAGATCGGTATCAGCACAGAGATCCCCAACTTCAAGTGAACTCCTTTCTGGGATTCTCAGACCAGTACAAGTAAAAGTGGCAGTCAGGGAACAAAGTACAGACCTGCTCTCGCTCTGCGCGCCTACGGCAGGTATTCCGGGTGTTGAGGAATTGGCCTGCCACACGACACAGTCGCAAGGTGGTTGTGGCGACAACTTTGAAAAACAATACGTTCTCAGCGTTTGTAGCAAAGCCACTCGAACTGGACGAGCAATAGTAGCACGACCTCAGCGGAGGGTGGGCAGAAAGTACACAAAGGCAACAATGGCCTTCAGAGGATCAGGTCAGCATAGATCCCCTGAGATCTTCAAGGTACTGCAGCCTGGAATATGGACAAGAGAGTGAAAGAAAAACTCGACAGGGATGCGTAAAAGTAAGCATGGAGCGCGACTTCCGTTCGTCCACTTTACGATACAGACCGTGGGCTGAGCCCTCATGCTGTGCGCTTTGGCCAAAGCAGGCTGTCGAGTATCGTTCAGAGATCTCATGCAAAAAGAGGTCACCTGTGCGACTTCTTCAGTTTTGAGAGTGCGTTTGAACCGATCTGCCCACGACATAGGAGCTCCCGTACCCCAAGCAGGCTTTGGAACTTCACTTGCAGAAGTCCCTGTTGCGGCTTGCGTGGATGGTTCCGTTACGGGTGTGGCAGAAACGCCCTCCACAGGGGCGTCTTCCCCCGACACTGTGGGGACGTCCGAGCCAGTCTCCGTTCCTGTTATAGATACAGCAACGGTTGCAACTGGTGATGTGGCAGCAACGAGAGCATTCGGCGAGTCCTTCTTTGAGGAACGCTTCGCCTGTGTTTCCTCAGCAGAAAGAGCGTCGGAAGGCGTTACGGGGGGCTCCGCCGCCGCCGGCAAAGTCGGGGCGAGGTTTGTAAAGCTGACCACAGTAGTTGCAACCACCGCTGACTTACTAGCAGTATTGGCTGCTGACTGCACAGGTGAAGTCACGTTCGACCAAGCCGGCTTTGGAAGAGCAGAGGCCGTTGCAGCTGCCGTTTCGCTGTTCCCCAGAAATCAAGGATCCTCCTCAGACAGGAATCGCAGAATCGTTAGTAACAAGCTGCAACAAGGAAATCATAAAATTGCCCAATGAGCCCGGTGCACAAGTATCGTGAACGACAAGAAAGCGTTGCTACGGGCAGCGTCTGGGAAGGCGTCCAGAAAACACCAGGTATGGGCACGCGCATGCATCCAAAAAAAGGTCTTCGAACTAGGTAGAAAGATGGAATCTCTATTAACATAACTATTAACATAAGCGATATAAAAAATATAAGAAACAAAACTGTAGCCGAAAAACTGACATGCGCGGAGTAAAGAGACGAAGATGCGACTGTGTAACCCTCGCGTATTTTCTCACCAAGGGAAAGGATGCTCTCGAAAGAAGAAGGCAAGAAACGGACTTTTGCGGAACAAGGAATCGTGAAAAGTTAACCGCGAAACCCGAAGCAGGGGTGCGCAGATACCTGGTTCGTATCGCTGCAGCGGCGTTCGAAGCGATAGTGGTCGACTGCGGCGAGCCGTTTGGTGCCCGTGCCCCCACAGAACTCGGCGGAACAGTTGTGGCCAGGGGAGTAGATCCCTTACTTACTAGATCCGCAAAAGAAGGCAGTCCCACGGCAATATGCGGTGTAGTCTCGGCTGGACGACCATGGTCTGTGGGCGCCGCCGTGACAACGATTGCCGCTGGCGCCGAGGAGACGGCAGCACTGGAAGCAGACACAGAAGAGCAAGCTTCTGTGCCATTCTGCGCATGCACAATACCTATCGATATGCTGCCATTGCTGCTATATGAAGCGGACTGCACCACTTCTGCGGTTGGCGATTCCACCGTCGCAGAGGGGTTTAGTGTTGGGGTCGGTTGAGGAGTCGCAGGACTGAGTGAGGGCCCAGTCACAACATTCTGTTGCGTTCCCCATGCGCTAATAGGAGGCTTTATTTGGCTCTGCGGCACTGATACCTGGAAAACAAACAGATTGACATGTTTCGTTGGATCAGGCTGTTCTCTTCCAAGTTGGCAGAGTGAAGGGAAGCGGAGGTTTCGACCCGAAAGTCATTTCCCCACCACCGCTTACCAAAGCATAATCTAAAAACGATATAATTTTTCATTTTTTATTGAACTCTTCCAAACCAGATCGAGCAGCACCTGAGAAGGGGACGTGAACAAAATTGCGGCCTCGACGTTCGAGGGGCGACCAGAAAGACGAGGTTGCTGAACAACTGTTTGCTGGCTTGGACCCTCGTATACTGGTGGGATCTTGTTGTATCCCGCAGTTTCTTCTGCAGTAAAGTCACCGAACTGCAGAGGCTGTGCCCACAACAGACAATATCAGACCACAAGAAACCTCGCGTGGTATGCTAACTTAAAGGGCAGGTATTTTGTCTAGCGACACGCAACATGGGTTGAGATAAAAAACTGCGAAAGTTATGCGGAAAACGTTTTGTACCAGCCGGATCATCGGCAGACGTCGTTATCGCTTCAGACGCCGTTACCGCTTCAGACGTCGTTATTCATTGCACTTCGTGCGCTATAGGTTTCGAGTTTGCTAGCTAAATATCCAGCATAACATTAAGAGATAAGGATGTGAGCGAGAATCACATATTCGGCATAATCCTAGGAAGAAATGGCTCTCAGAATGTTGCTATTTTGTATGCAAAACCTATTTCAGCACTTGGGGTAGAGGCAGACGCCACAGAAATTCCGAATGCTTGGCCCGAAATTCAACCTTTGCGCTGTTTGTGTTTCGTCTGGGCTCTCTTTTCACGTTGAGGTTACGGCGCACACGACAGCCGACTGTAGCGATGACAGCCCCCAGATCAAAGTCATCCGATCGTGACTTTCAAGGGATCAAAATGACCGTCTCGATGACCCGGTCATAGCCATATAACACTTAGGGGTGATTCCTTCAAGTGGGCCAAATTGCGCGATTTGTGGCTATTTCCCACCATATAATACTTAAGCGGAGATTTTCGACCATACTAAGGTGTCCCCTTTTCGTAGCCCCAGAATTTTGTTGTTTACATTGTTAACGTTGCGAGTTGCAGCTTTTTTTCATTTTCGATTCGATTTGGTCGCCAGACTGAATTTCAATGGAAATCCGAGCCAGATTCAGAAAAACTGCATGCTCACAAACGATCACTCGTGCCATCGGAACGATTCCTCGTCTCCGATTGGGTCATCGGAAATCGGAAGCTCCAGAGTCCTCGATTTTACGGAGGACCGCCGAAACTCGAGAGCTCAGCCGTTCGCTGTCTGGAAACACAAACAACAGCTCAGGCAGTGGGGACCCGCTGCCGACGGTGAAACAACGGATCACTAAACTCGGATATACAAACGATATATACCCGAGATGAGTGACACAGGCTGACCACCGAAGATGGCATGGCATACGGCGGAGTGACACTAGACTGTACGAACTAGTCGTAGTGCCAATTCCAGCACACCACCTCATCTGAGGTGGACCAGCTAGTGACACTCACCACCCTAGCTACTAGAGTTCGCAGAGAATGTAAAGAGATGTTAACTCTACAGTAGTCAGCTAGCAAAGTCACAGGTGGCATGATGAAAGTCAGGCTAGCATAACGAATACTTGTCACGGGGGACTAGATATCCAAGTACAAGAGTACTGCCCCCGGTATGACATTCCTCGATGCATGTGACAGATGACTGCATTATTCGGCTCGAGACCGCGAGTCACAGCGATAGAGACCGCGAGCCACGTGTTAGAGTACTCGAGCACATTACCGTAGCCGTACTCGTACGGCCGTGCATAGCTCACGTAGCATCAGCTACTTAGACTCTCTTACTCTCATATGTTATGTCTTTTACAGACATGTATCACACGTTACAGCCTCATATTTTTGCTTACAGCGATAGTCGTAAAACACGGATATACAAAATATTATACCCTGTATGTGTTTCAAACTATCTATTAGGTTATGATATACCACCGCGCACCACTGCTTTTTCTGATCTCACGCCCGAATTCAAATTAGCCGCGAAACGCGTCTTTAATGGCAGTCAGCAAATTTACTTGATGATTGCCTTTTGCGGTTGAACTAACACTCCGCAGGTCAACCCAGCGTACATTTTACATTGCTTTTACCTTTTATGATTGGGAATTCTTTTACGATTGCCGTCTCGGCCTTTCATCAAACTTCAATGTGAAAGCGCGACCATAATTATCACATTGCTCTGCCAAGATTTGAGGGACGCCTTAGATTTTAGGTTCATTACGAGCATTTGCGGCGGAAGCGCTGGCCAATTTTTTGAAAATTACGAAAACTTAACGAAAATCTTCATCTACAACCTTACGGGAAGTGTGATAACGGGTCAGGTGGATATATATATAATCAATATATATATGTGTGTGTGTGTGTGTGTGTCTGCGGGTCAGGCAAGCACAGGCAGCGGAACTCTCGGAAGTCTAAGATAGATAAAATGGACATACGGTAGGTTTGTCTATCGCGGACTGACCAGGGAGTAGTATCGAAAGTTTTAGGCCGTATCGATAGTTTTTCGATAGGTGGAATTTTATATCGATCGATAACAATAGGTGTTAATCGGTATCGATCAATATCGATAGGTCCGAGGGGCTATCGATCAATGTCGATATGTGTCAGACATATAGTTCGGAGTGTATATATCGGATAACTGGAAATAATTTTCAAAAGCCTTGCAATAAAAGATGGCTCTCTGTCCTATAGGGGAGGGGCCCTCCCCTCTCCCCTCCCCCACCACCCCCTCTCCTCCGCCCACCCTGACCTCCTTCCTCATCGTCTCCAAATACCCCCTTAATTCTTCGACTTCCCTCCCCACCGCTTAGTTTCAACCACCCCTCCACTCACCCGGCCATGGCTGCTTCTCCATCTTCTAAAGTTTTTTCTTAGCACCTAGCTTTTTCTCTAGATGTCACCCTGCTGAAAAGTGGGTTGAGCCCCTTTGTGGGCGCGTTATAGTAGAGGGAGTAGCCCCTAGTGTTTTCACTAGCCTGCTTTGCAGGGTTACCGCACTCTCAGGACTTTGTCCCTTCTGCTAGCGTAAATGTTTTATTATTATTATTATTACTGGAAATAAACCCTGAGTTAAGGGGTTTCGGGATCAGAACGGTAAAAAGTCAGTTTGATAAAAGAGAGATACACGTAAATACTAACGGGAGTTTCCCGACTACTGGTGACGGTCACCCAGCCTACTTTAGGAAGTGACAAGTGACAGATTAAACTGTCGGTGTGTCACATCCAGCACACCACCTAGGGTGGTGACCGGAGCTAGTAGTGAAATGAAGCAAACAAACTCCCTACTTAACTTCAGGAGGAAACTGTAGCACACCTGGGGGCCTGTACTCTTGGTCAGGGCGGTCCCAGGTCACAACAAGGTTGACAGATACTGCTGTTAACTGCTAAAACCCCAAACACAGCTCTAATTCAGAGAGCTCCTCTGCACATCTAGGAGGCTAAGCAATAGCTAATCTCTAGGCATGCACGGTGTGATCAATCTCAGCCACTAGAGGTTTGCGGGACCGGCGGTCCGGCCCGGAGCAGCGTGAGGGTGAAGTAGTTGCCGGCCTCCGGGGCCGGTGGTAAATCACTCGTAGAAGAAATTGCTAGAAACTCAGCAGTTCTTCCGCGAACTGCAAAGGTCTCCTGCCTGTAAATTGCTCGTCTTAATTTGAATAAGCTGCCCGCAAGTGGTGAGAAATAAAATAACATTCATCGGTCCAAAACTACAGCAAGTGGTGGAGAAATGTAACAGGGAACACCGCCTGTATGTTTAAAGAAATCAATAGTAACCGTCATCAGAGTAATAACCAGACTCCTCCTCATAGTAAGAACTCTCATCGTCGAATTGTGCACCACCAGAGACATAAGAGTCGTGGGCTCCAGCATCCCAAGCCGCCCACTCCTCAGCGGTGTACCCTTCGTAATGCTCTAAATTTTCGTTCTCAAGAATAGCATCTCTAACATAGGAAACAGTGCCAACTGAAAAATCATTCTGCGGTAAAAATTCATCCCCAACATGGGGCTCTAAAACTCCGCCATAAGAGTGGCCCTGGAAACCTGTGTCCAGGGTTTCATCCTGTTCCAATCGATCGGACGAAAAATACGGAGCGGCCAAGTGGCCATCTTGCTCCTCCTCTACTTCCTCACAACTGTCCGAATCATCGTAATACCCAGGGGGGTACTCCGATTCATCCTCCTCACTACTGTCATACTGCTCAAAATGCTGGTCCTCGATGTCCGCAGAAGGAGGCCCAGGCATAGGGGGCGCGTGAATGTAATGAACTTCACGACGCACAGGAGGGGCCTGTGCGTGCGCGCTTCTCACCCTAGGGATACTAGGTGAGGGTCTAGTGGAAGTAATCTGAGTGGAAACTGATTTATTTGCCAAAATTACCGGCGAATCTCCGACGCCTATTTCACAGAAAGAAATAGCGGAACCCGCAACATCATCGGAAATAGCACCACCAACTGGTGTGCCCTCTGAAACAATAATCTCCAAAATGATCGGCGGGTTTGCGGTCAAACTCTGCTGAGAAATCTGCGGTGAGCGGAAAAGCGCAATAGCCTCGCTCATGGAAGTACACAAAGAGATCAACTGAGACCTCTTGAGAGTCGAGATTCTCGCAAAACCAGAGTCAATAGAATCCAAAAGAGCTAGGAGCTCTTCACTCGAAGAAATCTGAGAAGAATCCATAGAATATAACGAAAATAAGTGCGGAAACAACCCAAGAAAATCCGTAGAGCACCACTCCGTCTAATCCCCTCGCAAACCGCGAGTTCAAAGCTTGAGCGAAGAATCTGAATCTGAGTGAGCCACAAGGCGTGGACACACTCTTCCGAAAGATATGATGAAAATGAATAAAATTCTACGCTAAAATACACAACACGCAAGCGTGAAGTGGTCCCATAACCTGCTAGAAACTCAGCAGTGCACGAGGGGGAACGCTGCCGACGGTGAAACAACGAACCAAGATAAAACTCAGATAATCGACATATATACTGAGTTTGTCACACAAGCTGATCACCGAAGATGACACACTGAATATGACACCTGACTATACGAACTAGTCAGGGTGTCATTTCCAGCAGAAATTCCCGAATCCTCGATCACAGCCGCATGGTCACCAGAGCTCGGCTCCTCGTCGTCGGACGAGTACGGCGGTGGCGGGTAAGGTGGTGACGGCGGAACCATATCTGGGTCGGGGTCATACAGCCATGGCGGCCGCGGGACATTGCGGAGAGTGCGGAACCCCTGTCGCAGCTCCCGATACCGCGTCTGTCGATGTGGCGGAATAGCAGCCGTGCTCGCACCACCCACCGCGTCGCCAAGATCGCTACGTAGCATTGCAGTCGGTGAAGCTTCCGCAGTTGGGACTGCCGTGTGACACTGAAAGTGGAAGTGGGGAGGGCACTAACTTTGCGTGTAAGAAAGGCAGCATCGCACTTGTCACAATCTAATGAACTGACTACTCCATGTATGTTGCTAAGATATAGGAATTGTATACTCTAAAAGAAAACGCACGGACATCCGTTGCGCGATACCTTGTTTGCTGTTTATTGTTAAAATACACTGTCAAAAGCTCGATCCAGAGCACAAGTAGATAGATAACCGACAAGAAACCGTCTTTGGAACAAGGTTAGGATTGGAGAGAGAAGCACACACCTCCAATGCTTGGTGATATTCCTTCCGATTGCAGCTCAGAAAGGGCGTTTTTGTCAGATATATAGTTCTGGGTGAATAACTAGATAACTGGAAATAAACCCTGAGTTAAGGGGTTTCGGGATCAGAACGGTAAAAGTCAGATTGATAAAAGAGAGATACACATAAATACTAGCGGGAGTTTCCCGACTACTGGTGACGGTCAGACACCCAGCCTACTTTAGGAAGTGACAAGTGACAGATTAAACTGTCGGTGTGTCACATCCAGCACACCACCTAGGGTGGTGACCGAAGCTAGTAGTGAAACGAAGCAAACAAACTCCCTACTTAACTTCAGGAGGAAACTGTAGCACACCTGGGGGCCTGTACTCTTGGTCAGGGCGGTCCCAAGTCACAGCAAGGTTGACAGATACTGCTGTTAACTGCTAAAACCCTTAAAAAAAAAACAGCTCAATTTCAGAGAGCTCCTCACTTCCATACGGGTGAACACCTTGTTCCGTCCAGACGGACGGCGCACGGACACCGAATGGACGGCGTATTATGGACCATCCATCCAGTGTATGCCTTACAATGGGAATTCTTTGCAGACAAACCATCACCATGAAGACTGCCACTCAACGCAAAGACCGGTGCAATCAAGTGGGTACGGGGTCTGAAGCGCTCGCGACTAATATGGGACCGCTAGCTAAGAAACTTCTGTAGCAAAAGTACAAGAACTCGAACAAGGTGCGGAAGGTAATTCAGGATGTTCCTTTCATGCCGGCTTGGCTTGCCCGGTACAAAGAAAATGCTGCCCCTTTGGCCATTCGACGACGAACTTATTGCTTGCAAGTTGTGTAGTAGGATCGCAAGGCGGATTTCTTCCGTGAACTCGATGGTAACAGTAGTAGCGAGGATGACCGTAGTAGTTCTGATTCAGATGATTGCGGATGATACACGATGTATTATATATGTAAATAAACCGTGTGTACGGACACCTGTATTCACCGACGCCTGATTCCGCTCATTCATGCGGCAAACCCTCATTCACACGTGCGAATGCATGTGTCCACACGCGTGTTTCAACGAACTCGCTCCAATTTCGACGTCCATATACGTAAGCATTGGCGAATTCCGATCTCGCATACGTCTGTCCACACGTCGTCCGTACGCATGGGTTCGTTCGGCGACACGCCCCTACGTATGGTGCCCATATATGGCTGATGAAGGGGCAAGTAACGCTCGGGCACACCCAGGCCCGGGTGCAATGGCTGTACACACGTGCGGACAAGCGCAAACGAGTGGCGCAGCACGGGCCTCACACTGTCCATACGCCCGTCCACACGTCGTCCGTACGCATCGGTACGACCCAGGGACACGCCCCCATGGTGTCCATGTGGCTGATGAAGGGGAAGGAAATGCTTGGGTACACCCAAGCCTGGGTGCAATGGGTGTCCACACGTGCGGACAAGCGCAAACGAGTGGCACGGCACGGGCCTCACACTGTCCATACGCCCGTCCACGCGTCGTCCGTACGCGTCGGTACGACCCAGGGACACGCCCCCATGGTGTCCATGTGCGTGGCTGATGAAGGGGCAGGAAATGCTCGGCGGTACACCCAGGCCCGGGTGCAATGGGTGTCCACACGTGCGGACAAGCGCAAAAGAGTGGCACGGCACGGGCCTCACACTGTCCATACGCCCGTCTACACGATCGTCGTCCGTACGCGTCGGTACGGTCCAGGGACACGTCCCCACGGTGTTCATATGGCTGAGGAGGGGTAGAAGCGGCATTTCTCGCAGTCCGCACGTGTGGACAACAATTTCCAGTGGTTCATGCGTATGGACGGCACCTATCCATACGGTCGGGCAGTGTACGGAGCGTCCACACGCGTAATAAAATCAGGTAAACTAGCATACGTCGTCCACACGGAAGCGCACGTATGGACGACGTGTGGATTTATCGTATGGACACCGTATGAACATCACTTTTACAAATTAGACAATTTCACACGTGTGGATTTAGCAAAAAAAAGCGTCCATACGGTGTCCGTACGCTATCCACGCGTCGGACGGACGGTTTTCCACGCGTGCGGACAGGCCAATAATTTGTAGGGGCGGCGACGCGCCAAACGAGCTGGCGCATCTGCGACCCAGGCTCGCTTTTTGGGCTCGTCGGGGCAGTCAGCCCATAAATGGGAATCCGAGTTGCATACGTAGCACGCGCGGCGGTTGGTCAATCCGGCCGACCGGGGCACATAATGTTGCACTCTCGTGTGCGGTCCCAGGATCCACATCGTCCTCCTCCCCAGCTTCTTGTACAGCATTAAGTCGCGAAGAAGAGCGACCATTCATCCAAGCATGATTGCGGGCTGCAGGTGCAGGAGTAGGAGATGTTCGCGCTGCAGTCAGGGCTTCGCTGCGCTCCAGCTTGGTGGCCACCGTGATGATGTGCTGCATAGCGGTGGATCCAGGATGATTGACTTCCCATCTAGCCGGATTCTGCAGGTCTAATTGATCCTCGATGATGAGGCTATCCATCACGGCCTGCTTCAGTCGCAGTCCAGACCAGAACTGGTATAGAAGCTGCTGCTGACTGATGGCGTGGCAGTTTGGCATGGCGTCTGCCAATAGCTGCACTACCTCGTGCCATGAAACCAAGCGAGTGGCGAATAACATTCTGGCGGTCTCCTCCCTTCGCTGAGTCATGTGCAAGGCTGTACCCGCCAGTCCTACCAGCGCGATGTCGTCCAGCACGCTCCTTGCTACATCTGCCAGGAAAGGTGCCAAGGTGGAATAACGTTGATTCCATGCCTCTGAATTCAGGATTCCTCCTTGCTTGATGAAAGTCAAAGACCGCGTCTGCAGTTTGCGCTGCGCCACTTCCCGCAGGATCTCCGGCATGGTGATGATGGTCATCTCCAGACGGTAAGAACGCATCATACGGCCCAAGGCGAAAATGACTACGCCCATCGACAAAAAATTGACCAGCGCCTCTGTGAATGGTGGATGCGCGGCAATGTCTGCGTCCGTGGTGACCAGTTCTGGAGAAGAGGGGTACCTGGGGATATGAATCCCTGATCAGCTTGAGCACATCCGCCACAGTTTTGGATTTCCGATAGACATCACTGGGGGAAGCTGCTCCCATAAGGTCGTGGTGTCCC
>LGRX02016977.1:0-10123 GCA_001247695.2 Cymbomonas tetramitiformis | reverse complement strand
GCTACCTCCAACGGGATTTCCTCGTGACACTCGTCGATGGCTTGATAACAGTGCTGGTGCTCAAAAACCTTGCCTCTGTATTCTCCCTTCAGAGCTTTTTTCAGGGAAAATTCGGCACGGGTTTTGACATCGTCGATCGCAACGAGACCCGCATTGAAAGGGGCCCACGGGTTCTCCTTCCTGCCGGACTTGATCTCGTTCACCCAGCCCCTCTCTTGATCCCGGCAGGCCTCGTACCCCTTCGCGTGGTACAGGCATTCAATGGGGAGACGAAACACACTCCCTTGCTCCGCCGCCTCGTCGAAATCCATCGGATTCGGCCACCGGTGCTCCATCTCGATTTGCCTGCACAGCTTTGCTTTCTCCTCATAATCCATCTTTGCTGCATAGACAACGACCCAATGCCCCGGCTTGTTCGCAGACCTCTTCTTGACGACACCGCGGAAGAACTGCCCGGGACGAGGCGGGACGTTAAAGAACTCGAGAGGAGTTTTCAGTACCTTACCCGTGTAGTCAGGGCGTTCTCTCGCAGTTCTTTTGAAGCTCATTGCTAAAGATGCTGTCTACATCAACCAATTTAACAACAACAGGTAGGGTTTACGCGGGTAGTGCACGGCGGCAGTGACGGTGAGACCTAACCCTCAAGTCAACTTGAGGGAAGCCGCAATTCTATAATTAATATATGATCATACCGACCTGCAGATGATGTAACGAATAGACTGGCACGTTAGCAAGTGTCTACAAAAATTCTGAGCGCTCTAACGACCTGAGGGGGATATCGCCCGGAAGTCGGGGAAATCGACATTAATTTTACCCCGTTTTCGGGGTAAATACCAGCATAGGAGTTAAGCATTCTAAAAATCGATAAACATGTTTACATGAAGTATGCGACGTGGCACATCATACATCTATCATATCCGAACACTTTTTGGCATTCTTAGTATCCGTAGTAACGAAAAAAACATTTGAAAACCTTGGATCAAAAATGTTTTTTACAGGTGTAAGGTCGATTTGAGTGCGTATATACACCCAATACGAGGTCGCCAACATGTATAATCTTGCAAGTATGATTGGGTATGATGTTTGGATAAAATCTTGTACTTGGGCGGCTTGTTTGACCTGGAATTCTATTGGATAAAAATATTTGAATGGCATGGCATGTTTTTGAACATCCTCCAAAAGTTGCAACTCAAAAATGATAGGGTACATGCTACAAATGCATTGGATATAGTCATTTTATGACGATATACGGTCGATGGCGCATATGGGCACTCAGTTTAGGTCCTAAGTATACTACAAACCGAAGGGTAGGCACTAAGACCGTCAAGAGGACGGCTAAAAAAATTCCCGCAACACCGGTCCTTGTGGGAGGACCCAACGCCGTTTCGGTCCTCCCACAAGGACTGTCGGGCAGTAGCCATTCATGCTCTCCGAGCACTTGACACCCACGATGGGGAGCATGGCAACCTGCGAGTTCTTGCTGATTACTGTGGCGTTTTTCATGACTGCCAAACTTGTGATGATGGCCTGCCACAAGATAATGCAAAAGGAAGCACAGTCGCCAAAGGATGCCCTCGCCTTAAGTGAACACGAGAAAGCATATTCTGACCCCGAGGCGTTCAGGGTCTGGGTGTGGAGGAACCAAAGGAAGAACACACCCTGGATGCACAAAAGGGGGAAGTGGTACTGGAATGTGGCAGAAAAAGGGGGTAGTCTCTTCTATATCAATTACACCAAAGGGCGAATCTCCCTCCGCAGGAATTTTGCGAACAATAATACTAATTGCGTTTTCGTTCCGGTAGGCAAACTGCGGAACGTCAGCATCTGGGTTTTTCAAGTGTGCCGTTATTTCGCATATTTATTCGAATCGTGCCACTCCAGAATATTGGACACAATCTGAAACAGGCGTATAAAAGGAATATAATCCTCGCGACAAGTCATTTTTTAATCATTATACACGAGTGACGTCAGACTGTATAAATCACATGAAACGACTTTTTCGAATCAAAATTCAGGAGTCTCATCATCCACGAGGTTGACGTTACCTGTCGAGTATAATAAATTATTACTGGACGCGCTTTCCGGAACCGAAGGGTGCGTGCCGTGGCATGACTGTATATTTTCACTTTTCGGATTCGACTGTGTTTAAACGTGTGTAATATATAATTCATCGATCTGTGACTCGCGTTGCACATAAAGGTAATGCGGTGAACGAGATCATGCTATAAATCGTCCCATCCAATATTCGGCCGTTATCCTACGACAGTAGTACGATGGGCAATAAATCGGTAAGTCTTGCGAATCATCGCGAATATATAAGTATCGTATAAATCCCGACAACTGATGCAATTTGGAATAGGCGTGGGTTCTTCTGTTGTCCGTCCAGTATCCTATAAATATGCATATACAATATTTGGCAGTGATCGTACTACAGTTGTACGACGAGCGGTAAATGGACGAGTCATGCGGATGACAGCATACATATACGTATCAACTTATTTCCGAAGGCCGATGCGATTTGGGATTGGCCGAAATTCATTTGTCGTCGTCCACTATTCGACAAATGACGAAAGTCGCATCGGGCAGCATCTTGGCTCGAAGAATCAGAGCGTCGTCCCGTGACGGGAGTGATCGAAATGCTGCCGATCGTGCGCAATGCGCCTTTCATGTAGAAAACATTCGCTCAGTGACACTGACATGGAGTGAAGAAAAACATGCATCCGGTCTGTTCGTTGTCGGTGAATTTGAATGCAGAATAATATAAATATCGAATTCTATGCAGAGTTAATTTCAAAAATTGTTGGGCGTAAGGCGAGCGAAAAACGGTCAAAGGTGCTGCAGCAGGGAATAGTTTTACTGCCTTCTTGCCGCACGCAGCTTACACTTGGGCACGAGGTAAGATTTTGTTCGCCGCTTCGAGGCCCTCCATAGTAGGACCGGAATTTCAACTTGATTGAAACCGGGCGAATGATATTTTATCCCTTGAGCAACGTGATTAAAAACATTATTTTCAAGGTCGTAGGCGCAGCGGTGTCGGAACTCTAGAATCCTCCTGAGAGGACGTATTTGTGGCAGGCTTTGGCAAACGTGCCACACTGGGAGGGCCTACACAGACGATACGAAATTCGATCATCTCTAATCCAAGAGATTGACCTTTTATGGTGTGTGTACAGTATATCGCATATGAAGGTAAATTTGTGGCATTGGCTCAAGTAGAGCACCCGACTTCAAGTCGGGAGGTCTCAGTTCGAATCTGAGATGTCACACTCTCAGGGTGCGCGTCCTCTCTGCCCCCCTTTTCCCGCTTCTCGCTAGTTTCCGCTAGTTGTCCTTGCACACTAGTGTCAAGGAGGTCATATGTGATATGTGACATTTATTAATTTGTCATGGTGTCCGCTCAATCAAAGAGCACCAAAATCTCTGTGTGGAGATTTGTATTGCCAACTACGACTGGCAGTTGGCCATTCGTAGTTGGCCAACTGGTTCATGTGTGAGAGGTATCACAACATTTTAGGTTGTGGCGCACTTCGCGATCCTATAAGTGCTATCGCGCCCCTTGCCCTAGGTGCAAGAGAGTGCTCACTTGGGACGTGAAGCTAAAGAGCCCTTCCAGTCGTTGTGGTATTTCATCTTGTGGTGGTTACTTGAAGTTGTATACCGAGGCGCCCTTCACAATCCTATAAGTGCGATCGCGCCCCTTGCCCTAGATGCAAGAGAGTGCTCACTTGGGAATGTGAAGTTAAGGAGCCAGGGCACAAACTTTGTCTTACATGTAAACTTGACTATTGAGCATAGTGTTGCAAGTGTGATTTAACGAAGGATGTGCCTTGTAGGTGTGGGGAGCACCGAAGTTCACTCGTTATTTATTGTGAAAGGAAGTCCTGGACCTCGTCTTGTTTAAGATATAAACGGTAGTAAGGTGGTAAAGTATCCCAACCTTGTAAGGATCTCGGCAGGATCTCTCTGACTTTCAACTGTCCAATTCTTGAGATTTGGCTTGGATGTTCAAAACTGAAGTGGAAAGGAACAAAGAATAAGGGGTCGTTGCCGCCGACCGAGTCACTTCATACCTGTATGTATCTCACCATCGTGAACGTGTTCAAGAATTTAACCACTAACATATATATCTGTGTGACTTCTCTTGATATATCACGACCTTGAAATACTTTGGTTTCATCATCGATTTCTAACTTATAAGAAACATATATTTTCAGTATGTAACTCGATATATGAGTACAACTTTGTACCATATTGTATATCATTGTAGGAACAACATATTTTTGGTTCGCACCGTATCTGATACACGCTTGTCGCGGAGTCACGATACTTCATATCAAAACTTAAAATACGATGGATCCTTTCCGAATGAAACCCGACATATGAAAAGTACCTTTATACACGAACACCGGCATATATTGTATGTTATCGTAGGAACTATAATATGTGGCTATATACTAACCGTAAATAATAGGGTTTCTTGACCGTAAATGACTTTTGAGTCATGAGATCTTTCCGGCGGAAACTTTGCATACAAATTGTTATTTCGTAGACGAACACAACGATAGATTGTTTACTGTAATAGGATAAGTGGAACCCAAAATCCGATATCCATTTCTTGTCCCTATATGCTAACCGTAAATAATAGGGTTTCTCGACCGTGAATCGTAACTTTTGAGTCATGAGGTCTTTCCGGGTGAAACTTTGCATACATATTGGTATTTCGTAGACGAACACAACGATATGTTGGTTGTTGTGTTAGGATAAGTGAAACCCAAAATCTGATACCCACATCTTGTGGCTATATACGAACCGTAAATGATTGGGTTTCTTGACCGTGGATAACTTTTGAGTCACGAGGTCTTTCCGGCTGAAACTTTGCATACATATTGTCATTTCATAGACGAACACAACGATATATTGTTTGTCTGTGATAGGATAAGCGAAACCCAAAATCTGATACCCATTTCTTGTGGCTATATACGAACCGTAAATAATAGGGTTTCTTGACCGTGAATAACTTTTGAGTCACGAGGTCTTTCCGGCTGAAACTTTGCATACATATTGGTATTTCGTAGACGAACACAACGATATGTTGGTTGTTGTGATAGGATAAGTGAAACCCAAAATCTGATACCCACATCTTGTGGCTATATACGAACCGTAAATAATAGGGTTTCTTGACCGTGGATAACTTTTGAGTCACGAGGTATTTCCGGCTGAAACTTAGCATACATATTGTCATTTCATAGACGAACACAACGATATATTGTTTGTCTGTGATAGGATAAGTGAAACCCAAAATCTGATACCCATTTCTTGTGCCTATATGATAACACCGCATACAGAGAGCAGATTTTTTATTTGCTAACATCGTTTGACTCGCGCAACCTTTCCGGGCAAAGTCTTAGTATATCAATAGAACTTTCCTAGACGAACATTTTGGTACCTTATTTCTTGTCAAAGGCGCAATATATGAGATATGCCGCCATGTTTGGCGGAATTACGAGTTTTGTCATTTGCGGAAACCGCGCACGGCTATCTCAATCGAAACTTGAAATACTTATTTAGTTTTCATCTATGAATACTTCATAGACGAATGACGGCATATCGTCGATCATATGTTTTCACAAGAACTATGTAAATTCGATTGCGGAAACCATATAAAACATATACGACGATATTACGCGACACCCTTGTCGCGGAGTGTAGACACGCGCACTTCAATCACAACGTTTGAAATAATACGGACCCATCGTTCCGCATGAAACCCGGCCATGAATATCGGTATGAAACCAAACATATATCGGCCATATATATTGAAAAAAATTTCATTTCACGTCCGCACCTCGCGGGAAAAGCCTCGAGTCGATTCCCACGATTACAACGAGATACATTTGTTTATTTATTTAGTCAATGATCGTATCACCTTAAGAGACATGTTTCCGAGATAAACTTTGAGAAGTGAGGGCCAGGGCCTAATCCCATACGACCTTGATAAGATGTGCTCGTCTGAAGAAAAAAAATATAAAAAAGAAAGAAAAAAAACAATGCAAAAAATTACTGGAATGGAACTGGAACTACTATCGTATGTCGCGAGAAGCTTTCATATTTAATAAGACGATCATCGAAATCGATATCGATACTGCATACGCATACTCGATACTGATACTCGATACAGTGATGACACGTCCGATGTCGCTGTCGATGTCGTGATGGTGATGGTGATCGCTCGAGGTTGACGAGCTTGGAGCTATGACGCGTGACGAGTTACGTTCCATATCGCGCGGCCGCGGCAGCGGCATCGGCAACTACTCGTCGCATCCCGTCACATGTTGTCACGCACAGCCTCGAGCCTGATCGTGATCTGATGAGACAACGCAACGGACGCTACTGTACTCTAGACCTCTATGCTTGCGCAACGCATGACCGTCAGCGTCAGGTCAACATATTTTATCAGGAAACTCCCAACTTCAAAGACGCCCGGCGGCTGAGCGGCGCACTGCACAGCAGTGCAGTCTCTCCCGTCAGGCATCTTTTCGTCTTCGTGCTGTTTATGTGGAATATGATATGGTCATGTACTCAGCAGACATGTGTATGTTACAGGTCGGGTACACTGGAACTTCACTGAACTCCACCACGTACGATCCCTGCTGCAGTTTAAAAGGTGACCTCTTGAATTCTGGCCTCCTACCCTTTTCTCCTGCAGCCCATCGACGGGAATTTGTTTTGTGTACGCTGTGTGCGCATACCAGTTTCACGGGTGCATTCAGTTTAGTCATTTCTGCTCCGATGGGACATCAGCCCCTTCGGCGCAGTGCGCCGAAGGAATTATCACGTGTTTCACATGTTCCACTGACCATTCGGCGCCCGCGTTTTGTTTCAGGTATCCGAAGGGAATATAACGCACAGAAGAAGTGGAGCAACCGCGTTCCGGATGCCGCGTTCCGGATAGCTAGATCACTGCTGTTACCTGTCAATTTTGTGAACTTAGAATTTAGATAGAATTTTTTGTAATGTTATTTATTAGTATTCAAAATTTGCAACTTGCTGTGAATAGACCTCTGCTGCTTTGACTGCTCCCCTTCCGTGCATGCTCGAACCTAGAGTGCTGTTATGCATACAGCTAACAATATGCTGTTATGCATACAGCATATGCTGTAAGGAATACAGCATATGAATACAGCATAGTATTCAGCGCTGTAACATGTCGTACCACCATGCGATCGCGTAGTTGCATACATCCACGAACGTAAGTAATAAAACGCATATACACCCGGCGAATACCCACAAATATGCTTGAAGTGCAATGATACTGCACGATTATATATCGTGTCATTCACCCGCATACTTATGTGTACTGTAAGTATGCAGCAATTTTACAGGATATGTAAGCTGCTGCATACTTACAGGGTATGTAAGTTGCTGCATACTTACGGGATATGGAGTTACAGTTAGCATAATGGCGGGAGGTGAATATTTCTAGGAAATATGCAACGGTTGCATACTTATGGATGATAGGTGGAGGGTGCATATTTCCCACATATATACCGAATGTATCTTAACTTTGGCAAATCTACACAAGTCGCATTCTCCTATCAAAGTATACAACTTGGAGTTATAGTTAGCATACTTACGGAAGATGTCGAAAAGCCGAATCTCTACGTAGGTTATGCGGGTCGAAAAAACCCGGATGAGGGCGGAACTCAAAGAACGAGACAGAAGAAATGCTGCCCTCAAGCGAGAGGCAGCCGCACCGCAAACCTCCACCCCTCCCCCTCTCAGCGGTGGGGGAAATGCGGAGCGAACTCCCTCAAGAGACCCAGAACACGCTGCGAACCCCAGCGGGGAGGGGGGCCTCTACACGGTAGAGGGTCACGTGTCGGACGTGCAGCTGCGCCGGTATCTGAGCACGATTGACACAACCTCGCCGGATGAAATGAACCAGCAGAGATTCCTCGCCAGGTTGCTGGCCAGGGACGGAATTGATGACCTGTTAGCGAACGGACGGAAGGTTTGCTTATCAGCCACTATGTGCCGGGTCGCACTGACGGACCCTCCTTTTCGACCAACATGCAGATGAGTGGGGAAAGACCCACGTGCACCTGTTCGATTCCTATGGACCCGACCCGAGGGAAGGGGCGAGGGGGCACAATGAGCTGCTGGCTGCCACCAAGGCATGGGCGGATAGGAGGACAAGACAAGGGAACCACACAGAGGTCACGTGCACCAAACTCCGCACCCAGCTCGATAACTATCAATGTGGGGTATGGACGGCGGTAATGGTGACTGCGTGGTGTGGGTGGACAAAATCCCCGGAGAAGTCCACTTGGCCAAGGGCGGCGCACCAAGCCGCCGGGGGCACTGGGAAAGCAAACAATACCAGGGTGGCCAAACAGCACAGAATCGCCATGCAGCTGGCAACCCAGCAGAAAAAACAGACTGACAGCTCGGCCAACGCCCCGCGCGGAAGTGATAGAGTACCCGGCAGAAGAGCGGTGCTCAGACCACTACAGCAGGTGTCAGGAAAAGAAAATGCACCGGGAGGAAATTCCGCTTAGCCTAACCACGCTGCTGCTCCTACTCCCTCACGTGGAAGAAGGATTCTACGTGGCACAAGGGGGCGCCCGTGCGTGCAGCCTCAGGGAGGCAAAAGCAAAAGTCCCAGCCAGGTTTCAAGGGCGCATGCGGACCTTCATGCTCATGCTATACCCATATATCTGCGAGGGGCTTGCAGACAAACCCAACGACGCACAATTCTGGGACAACCCGAGAAACCGTGACCTCAAGTCTCAGTTTGTGCCCCTCCAGGAGGCCCACAACGCCCTGGGGTTCCAAAGGGTGGTGGAGCCCCAGGCCGTCAACGAGGAGGACCCGACCGCCTGGGAATTGGGCTTCCACCCCACTCAATCCAAATGGGGCCCGAGGTTGCTATGGCACGCGGGGAGAAGAGGCCCTCCCACGACCTCCATGCAGGCCAGGAACACCTTAAGACAATTGGCGACAGGGTATGGTGCCGAAGACGAAGCGGACCACGAGGACGCCTTTAAGTGCTATGATATTGGAATCAGGACCACCCTGACTAAGGACCCCGGGGAAAGGATCATGGTGCTGGACTCCAAGGGCTTAAGATCCAAAGCCAAAAGAGCCCTCTCAGATCTGCGAAATGCAGCCAGAGCCGGAGCAAGACTCACGGAGAGGGAGGCGACGGACTGTAGGAGGAACATGAGGGGAAACCAAGCGGATGGTCCCACAGCAGACAGGCTCATGACGGGGGGAGGAAGAGGAGGACCAGGACCCCGGCGCGAGGACCCCCCAGGCACAGGACAGAAGGGGTCTTTTCGGATACCAGGGGCAGGGAGGCGTGGCTCAGCTCCATACAGGTGGAAACCCACAGCCTCTGCACAACAAACCTGGCCACGGGGTCGATGCACCAGACAAAGCTCGCGGATGCTCTCAACGGAATCACGTTCGAGCAATCAGACCAATACAACACGCAGATGCGCAACACGATGGAAAAGGTCCGTGCTGGGGGATTTTCCTTCGTCTTGACTTGTGACGGCAGCCACTGGAACGTGCTCCTCTTCGGAAGAAACGAAGACTCCAGCGTCTCGGCCTACCTCTACGACCCTATGGGGGGGGGGAGACGAGCGCCTCTTGACGGCGCTAAGACAATGGGAAGGGCCGCCAGGCTGGCCGCCGACTGCCATGACGGTAGCCAACATGGGGGTCACACACCAGCGAGGCGGGTACCAATGTGGCGTCTGGGTATATGGTCGACAAATGGCAGGAATGGAACAGGTCCGCCACAGGGGCAACATGGGATTCCTGGATCAGACTGCACGGACCCCCTGAGGGCAGCGAGACAGCAACCTCCAAGGCGTACCGGGAGGCTATGCGAGGCCCAATCATGGCGCGCATAGGAGAACTGGAACAACGAGAACGCCACCACGTATTCCACGGAGAGGGGGACTCTCACGACCCGATCTCCTTTGAAGAAGGAGGTGATGAAGCCCCGGTGGCCGGCGCGGGGCCAATGGTGACACACGAGGTGCAAGGCGGAAGGGATGACCCGAATATGCAGACCCAGGCTGGAGTAGTGCCAAGGATCTTCGGGCGCACCCCG
>LGRX02016976.1:0-12214 GCA_001247695.2 Cymbomonas tetramitiformis | reverse complement strand
CGGCGCCTGGGAGACTTGGCGCGCACCCCGGCGGTTGGGAGACTTGGCGCGCACCCCGGCGCCTGGGAGACTTGGCGCGCACCCCGGCGGCTGGGAGACTTGGCGCGCACCCCGGCGGCTGGGAGACTTGGCGCGCACCCCGGCGCCTGGGAGACTTGGCGCGCACCCGGGCGGCTGGGAGACTTGGCGCGCACCCCGGCGCCTGGGAGACTTGGCGCGCACCCCGGCGCCTGGGAGACTTAGCGCGCACCCCGGCGGCTGGGAGAATTGGCGCGCACCCCGGCGGCTGGGAGACTTGGCGCGCACCCCGGCGCCTGGGAGACTTGGCGCGCACCCCGGCGCCTGGGAGATTGAAGGCGCACCCCGGCGCCTGGGAGACTTGGCGCGCACCGGGCGGCTGGGAGACGGGCGCGCACCCCGACGTGCTGGGAGACTTGCGCGCACCCCGGCGACTGGGAGACTTAGCGCGCACCCCGACGGCTGGGAGACGGGCGCGCACCGGCGGCTGGGAGATCAGCGCGCACCCCGGCGGCTGGGAGACTTGGCGCGCACCCCGGCGGTTGGGAGACTTGGCGCGCACCCCGGCGGCTGGGGGACTTAGCGCGCACCCCGGCGGCTGGGAGACTTGGCGCGTATTGGAATCTGCAGTGTCTGCTGATCAGTTTGATGTAAAGCATGACTGTCTTGGCCTTGCACAGTAGTCAGGATGCTCAAACCCTGAAGGAACCCTAAAGAAACCCTACGAAACCCTTATTTCTTTTTTGCTCGAATCCTCATTTGCCAAAGGCAGGCACTGCAATACATTTCATTAAAATGGTTTTGTAAAGTGTTTAAAATGCATTTTGTGCTTTTACATGCTTTCTAAATTCAAGTTTTTGATGAGATGTCCAGACTGTCTGTGCACGTCACCAAAAGGAAAGAGTCCTCTGGGTCGGGAGCGGTGGGAAGAGCAAAAGGAACAGCGCTGAACAGGCGTGTCGCTTCGTGGCTACTTGTACATCCTGTTTGTGTCACGGAGCTACATGTGTCATTCGGCTCTACTGCAGCAGGAGTCACAGATTCTGAAAGTCTGAAACCACAAAAATTCTGTTGCACTCCAATTTGAACATTTCTCTTTTGCTCGAATCCTCATTTGCCATGAAACCAAAGATGAAACTGTGAGGCACACAAAAGAAATCAGATCTCTATCACTGTGACCATGTTAACCAAGCGAAGTAGTAGTCCATGTCTGTGTCCCTCAGAGCTGTCGGGTCGATGTAGTGCTGCACTGCCGAAGAGAACTGTGACCAGCCTCCAAGGAAGCACACTTTCTCCATTGTAACACCCACGTCGTGGCACGTCGTGGCACCCTTCCGGGTGCTGTGTGCAGAAAAGTGACCTCCTTCCGGAGGTCTGCAGTCCAGCTCGCTGAGAGCCAGACCAATCCAGTCATTTGCCACTGAAGCCTTGAAGTTCTTCGGGTCCTCGGGTAGCAGCCAGTAGGCGTCAGGTTGAGTCTTCTCAGAACTGTTCCAGGCCGTGTCACGGTGGAACTCCCAGTGCTCGATCAGCTCCTTCAACAGAGCCACCCCCTTCCAGGGGATGCACAGGCGTCTCTTCACCAGTTGATGCCGCCGTCCTTTCTCCTTCAGCAGCACCACTGAGAACTCACTGTCGCCACAATGAGCATGCTGCCGTGACAACGAGGTCCCCGTGTCCAGTCTGCCGAAGGTCACGAAGGCAACCACCACGTAGGCGAAGGCTCGCAGTAGCCGTAGCTCCTCAGGCGATCTCGGAGTCAAACTCAGCGCTGCTTCGTGCACACGTCGTACGTGTGCCGCTGGCAGCCACGTCCGCTGGGTCTCGATGTTCTCCTCCTGCACCGCCAGCTCCGCCTGGATGGTCGCCATCCCCTTCACAGCTCGGGTCACAGAACGCCCCTTCGCTGGTCCAGGAAGCGTAGGTCCTCGTGGTAGTTGTTGATGGCAGACAGGTACGGCTGCAAGGAGGCCGACTTGATGCCCCCGTCCTTCAACAGAGAGGCGATGTACAGCAACACTGTCGCCTCCGATGCTGGTAGCCACGGCCGTTGGTGCTGCTCACAAAATAAAATGAAGCGCCGCGCCTTCGGTCCGTAGTTTCCCATCGTCGTGTCCAGCAGTGCCTTTCTCTGCATCGTCACTGCCAGTTCAGTGAGCCGGGAAGGTCCCAACTCACCCCTCCACCGCTCACAAAGTGAGCGCGTGAGGAAATTTTGTACAGCACCACCGCGCTTGTACTCTTCGTAGTCGCCTCCGCTGATCCGCTCGGTGTTCTCGCCGTCCGCGTCCGTTGCCTCGTCCGTGCTGTTGATGATTTTGAAGTTCTCTTCGGACAAGTCCAGCGTCTCCTCGTCGCCGTCGTCGTACAGCACGTGCGCCTTTCCGTCCTCGTTGAACTCCTTCACCACACCCGGGTAGAAGCAGTCATCGTCCTTCCAGAACACCTCGATTTTCGTGCCCACGGTCACCTTGCTCGCCGTCGTACTCGTAGCAGAGCTCCTTCGTACTTCAGCAACGTAGTAACTCACGGGCGCGCCTCGATGAAGAACATCACAGCGTCCCACTTTGAGGGCCCGAGCAGCTCGGACCCTCCCAGCCTGCTCGGAGTGAACAGGTCCCTGCGCCGTGGCATGATCACCACCTCGGTGGCCAGGGCCTCCAGCTCCCTGAACCAGGACTGTCCCGGCCAGTACGGAGCCACCACCGTAGCAGCGGCCCCCTCCTCCCGCAGCTTGTGCGCCACCTCGTCCAGCAGCGCCCACGGGGGTTCACCCAATTGTTCTCCCCCCGCCAGTCGTACGTCAGAGAGTCCACACCTTCGCACTTCGGGTCTTTCCACGCAGCGTAGTACCGAGGAAGCTGCGCGGAGATCTCGGAAGCGAACCGGTCGACTGTGTAGGGCCCCCACTGCTTGTTGGCCCACACGAACCAATCCCGATTCAGCCGCCAGTCGTCCAAATCCTCGCAACGCGAAAGGTTGTCGGCCCACACGTTGGCCTCGCGGCGGATGTACCGAGCCTGCAACTCGATGTCGTGCAGATCCAGTAGCAGCCAGAGTCTCCTCATTCTCCTCATCAGGTCCGGGTTTCTGGAGGTGAAGTGTGACAGCATCGCCACCACCGCCTGGTTGTCGCAGTAGAGCCGTACGACCTTGCCCTCCAGCTCCTGCAGGAACGCCTGTACGGTCTTGTACACGGCCTCCAGCTCCAGGTGTGTAATGTGCCAGCTGCGCATCTCGTCTGGCCAGAAGCCTTGCGCGGGGAACTTCAGGTTCAGCACTCCTCCCCAGGCTGTCATCGAAGAGTCCGTGTGCACCTTCGCTCTCGTCGGGGATCTCCAGATCTTGCGCCCGTTCCACCTGCTCATCACAGGCAGCCTGGACCACCATTCTAAGTCCCCCCGAGCTGCACGCGAGATTTTTACCTTTGCTCCCCAGCTGCGTTTCTCTGCCAGCACGAAGTAGAGCTCCCGTAGGTAGAGCCGCGCTGCTGGTACTGCCAAGTACACGGATTGGCAGAGTCCCGTGAAGGAAGCCAGTCTCCTGGCAGGAATCCACCTCCGATTTCTCGCTGCGTCGCACAGGATCTCCTTCGCCTTGGTGTGGATCGTGTGTACCCGTCGTTCTGTTACACGGAACTGTCCCAGCTTCAGGTACACCTCCAGTCCGAGGTGCTCCACCACCTGTGTAGGCTCCCAGTGGCCCTTCTTCTCGTTCCGCCGTAGGCCAAGTCGATGAAGCACCAGTTGAACTTTTTCTCGACGCAGAAAGCCTTCTCGCTGAGAGTCGACCAGCACCAGAAAATCGTCCATGTACGGTAGCACTCGCATTCCGCTGTGACGGTTCACGTCCCCGCCAGCACCACCGGTCCTGCGACGGACTGACCATCGCTGTCGTACTGCGGAACCGTCCCGCAGCCTCCTGATTTCTCTGCGATCTTCCGCTGCCTGTGGAGAACGCAGAGCCTCCACCATCACGCGTACGAACTTGCAGAACACCCTCGGAGCGTCGCTCCAGCCGAACGGCATCGCTGAACATTGAAGCAGGTCCCCTTGCAGGTCGAACTGCATGAATCGCTGAAAGTCCGGGTGGATCCCCAGCGCATGAAAACCGTCTTGGAGGTCGAAGCTGAAGCACCAGTCGCCCGGTTTCGCCAGTCTCCTTAGTTTCTTCAGGTCTCCATCTTCACACGATTTTTCACACACCACTGGTTCAGCCATCGGAAATCCACCACCAGTCTCCACTTGTTCGTACCCGGTTTTGGCACTAAAAAAGCGCAAGAAACATGAGATCTTCACGTCGCTCTCGTCCAGGCACCCTTCTCCAGCAGCCTCTCCTTCTCCGCGTCCAGCCACACCTGCTGCTGCCGCGTAGCATCCCTCAGTGACACCCCGTGGTCGAACGGAGGCGGAGGCTTGCGCTTCCACCTCAACTTCACCCCGTGAGTAATCCATTGCATCACCTCGGAACTGGCGCCCGCCGCGCGCCATGCTCCCCTCCGCTGTCTCACCTGCTGTTGCACGGTGAGTTTTCCCCGTCCAGCGCCCGGAGAGGGCTGTTGCGCTGGACAGGGTGGTGGCACGCACATCACACATCGGCCGCGGGCTTTCCGCCCCGGCCCTTGCCGCCTTTTTCGGTAGGCTTCTTACCGTCCTTCTCCTCCTTGTTCTTACGGTTCTTCCAGCGCAGTTCTCGGTCCCGCGGATTCACCACCCGCGTTTCCGCGTTCGCTGCGTTCTTCGCCGTCATGCTCAGCATCGCCTTGCCGCGGTTCTTGTCGAAGTCGTTCAGCCACTGCTGCAACACCTCATCTGCCACCACGCCATCAGCTGCCTGGTAGACTCTGTCCTCCACGAACTGCAGCTTTGCGCGTAGAGCGTCCGATCCTCCCCGTTGTGAAAGACCACGCTCCTGCTCCAGCTGCCCGCGCAGTTCCAGCATCGTCCACCGGTTGCACAGCAACGCGTACACGCCGTGCACCGAGTTGGTAACCGCGTGGAAACGTTTCTGCCACTCGCTCTTTGTCAATCCGCAGTCCTCGTTCACGTCCAACGTCTTGTTGCACTCGTCCACCACGTCGTGCAAATAAGACAGCGCTGGAGCCAGAACCATGCACTCGAACTTCATCGAAGAGTTGGACTTCTTGGAGAGCGCGTCGTACGTCTTGCTGCCGTGCAGGTCATACAACTGCGGCATCCTCGATGTCAGTGTAGCCGGCCGCGGTGGGAACGGGTTGATCGAGGCTGCTGGCACGTACTCCAGCTTCCTCCTTCTCTCCAGAAGTTGTTCGGCGGTCTTGGCTGCGGAGTCCGGGTCAGCAGTCCCAGGCTTCGCTGCCACCTTCGCCTCCAACTCAACGTTGAGCTGTGCTTGTCGTTGAAGCTCATCACGCAGCCGGCGATGCTCCTCCGCCTGCTGCCTCTGCATCTCAAGAAGCTCCCCTTGCTGCTTTTGCATCGTCAGAATTTGTTGCATCAGCACGTCCTGAGTGGACGGTGCTTCCGGGGA
Source organism: Cymbomonas tetramitiformis (assembly GCA_001247695.2). Taxonomy (NCBI): domain Eukaryota; kingdom Viridiplantae; phylum Chlorophyta; class Pyramimonadophyceae; order Pyramimonadales; family Pyramimonadaceae; genus Cymbomonas; species Cymbomonas tetramitiformis. The sequence goes on along the minus strand of LGRX02016976.1, from coordinate 6,688 downwards.
AGGGGAAGCCTGCCCGATGTCTGGCTTCCCCGGGAGGGGAGGGAAATCCTCTGTAGACTTGCCCTTCGCAGTTCCAGCCATTTTCTCTCCCTCAAAGGAGTAACAGTGAAGTCAATCGTACTGCCGTAGCCGATGTGAAGCCGTCGTTTTGAAGTCGTAACGCCGTCCCCGCGACTTTGCTGTCAGATCTCCCGTCGTCGTTCGATCGCCGTCGTACAACCTAGTGGTCTCGTCACTACCTACTCTACTGTTTTACCGGTGAAACAGGTGAAGAAATTTGCAAAATCAGATTTGCAGTGTGCCTCACAGAGTACCGTAGGTACCCGTGAAGTTCCTGTTTGCAAGAGCAAAAGGAACAGAGCTGAACAGGCGTGTCGCTTCGTGGCTACTTGTACATCCTGTTTGTGTCACGGAGCTACATGTGTCATTCGGCTCTACTGCAGCAGGAGTCACGGATTCTGAAAGTCTGAAACCACAAAAATTCTGTTGCACTCCAATTTGAACATTACGCCCTGTCATCCAAGTTGCGTCCTGTCATCCAACTTGCATCCTGTCATCCAACTTGCGTCCTGTCATCCAAGCCGCGTCCTGTCATCCAAGCCAAGGCCCTGTAATCCAAGTTACGCCCTGTTATCCAAGTCGCATCCTGTCATCCAACTTGCGTCCTGTCATCCAACTTGGCACCAGTCACCTGCCGTCCTGTCACCATCCAACCTGCCCTGTCATCCAAGCCGCGTCCAGTCATCCAAGCCGAGTCCTATCATCACTTTGCGTCCTGTAATCTGCCGCACCCTGTCATCCAAGTTGCATCCTATCATCCAAGCCGCTGCCCCCCGGTAATCCAAGGCGCTCCTGTCATCCAAGTCGCATCCTGTCATCCAACTTTGCGCCCTGTCATCCAACTTGCGCTCCTGTCATCCAAGCCGCTCTGTCGATTCAACTTATGCCCTGTCATCCAAGCCGCTGGCCCAGTCATCCAAGCTGCCCAGTCATCCAAGCGAGTCCTATCATCCACTTTGCGCCCTGTAATCTGCCGCACTTCTGTCATCCAAGTTATGCCCCTGTCATCCAAGCTGCGCCCTTTCACATCCAACCCGCGCCTCTCTGTCATCCAACCCGCGCCTGCTGTCATCCAACTTGCGTCCCTGTCATCCAAGTTGCATTCTGTCATCCGTTACATCCAGTCATCCAAGTTGCATCCTGTCATCCAACTTGCGCCCTGTCATCCAACTTGCGTCCTGTCATCCAACGTGCATCCTGTCATCCAATCCTAAGGCCCTGTCATCCAACTTGCGCCCTGGCATCCAACTTGCGCCCTGGCATCCAACTTGCATCCTGTCATCCAGTTGCATCCTGTCATCCAAGGCGGGCCCTGTCATCCAAGTTGCGCCCTGTCATCCAACTTGGCGCTCCTGGCATCCAACTTGCGCCCTGTCATCCAAGTTACGCCCTGTCATCCAAGTTGCGCCCTGTCATACAAGCCGCGTCCTGTCATCCAAATCGCGGCCTGTCATCCAACTTGCGTCCTGTCATCCAAGTCGCGTCCTATCATCCTAGTTGCTGCCAGCTCCGAGTTTCAAAGTACAGGAGACGGAGTCATCGGCTGTTGCCCTCGGCCCGCTTGAGCACCAGTCGCCTTTCTCCGCGCTCGCCCTTGCTCGGGAAGCGGGCTTCTTGTCCCCCACCCAGCATGTGGCCACCGCGGCGGTGTGGTCGAGGATGGCGATCGCCGCGCGAAGAGCTGTGGTGGAGCTCGTCCACGGGCGCTCGCTGCTAGAATCGAGACCAGTACTCGTCCATTGGACTGATCGCTCTCTGGAAGTTGTGGAGCAGCGATGTTGTATGTCAGCAGTTTTTTCTCGCTGTGCTTGCGCGCCGTTTTGCGTTGCGGCGCTCTGCGAATCGTCGCAAGCGTGTGATATTCTCTGCGGTCGGTGCCTGCGGGATCGAAGAAGCAGCCATGGTGAGGGCACGGCTGAGCAGGCAACTTGGCTCAGGCAATGCGGCCAGGTCGCAGAGGTCCGAGGCTCTGCTGGTAGAGGGACGCGCCGCAACCGCGCTCAGTCCCGCCGCTCCAGTCCAGTCCCGCCGCTCCGCCGCTCAGTCCCACCTTGGGGTGTGCGGCGAGCTGGTAAAAAAAGAGCGCTGCCCATCCACGACCATGACGCGGCCCTCACGCAGCGCGGCCGGGGTAGAGTGGATGTCGCAGCCTTCATGACGGATGCTCGCCCTCCCTCCACATCCCAGCTTCTTTGTTTGAACCACAGAGCACTAAGCCTTCTCGCCAACGAGACCGCCGCCCTCAGCACGCCGCCTCCCGGCCCGCGGGGCGCCGCGTGGCAAATGGCGGCTGAGCGGCAGTGGATAAAGCAAAACGGGTTTTGCGCGCAGGAGATGGGGGGTGCCCGGCATAGCCTCCAGCGGGGTGCTCGAGGCCCTCTGCCGGCAATTTCGAAGCTCGCCAGTCCAATGTACGAAAACGGTCTAAATACGCCAAGCCGACACGCGTCGCCGTTATTGTCCGCATTAAACCCGCCGTCGACTTCCTTCGCGCCGCGATCACAAGAGCTGCTGCGCGGCACGAGGGGCGGACCGGGCCATCTCTCGGACAGAGGTGCGTCCAATCAGAGACCTCGCCGCCCCCGCTGCGCGGCGTTCACTCAAAACCCTCGATCATTGCGGCACGCTCGTGCCGTGCCGGATATACCCAACTAAAGGTGAGACAAGCCAAGAAGTGGGCAGAGCGAAGCCGGTGAGTGCATGTTCCTCGCGGGATTAAAATTGGTGCAGGGCCTCGCGAAATTTGATTGATTTACGCGCCTTTTATTTGATTACAATTGGTGCAGGGCCTCGAGCTCTTCTGATTGATTTACGCGCTCTTATTTGATTACAATTGGTGGTGGCCTTGCGAAATTTGACATTTTACGCGCTCTTTATTTGATTGCACAGGTAGGCCTCGCGAAATTTGATTGATTTACGCGCTCTTTATTTGATTGCAATTGGTGCAGGACCTCGTAGAAGGGACTATCAGGGCACACCTAAGCCCGGAGGCGCCCCGAATCAAGCGAGTATGTCGCCGGCCGGTCTTGGATGGCTCATGACCGACGCCAGCTATTCGCCCTGTTTCCTCAAAGCGCCTCTGCACCGTTCTCTGCGGAGCCTGGCGAGCCCCATGGACCCTCACGGCCGCGCCCTTGCAGGCCCTGATGAGTCCCCCGCCTGGCGTATGCTCGGCAAGCGGGGCACTGCAGCTGCACGGCGGCTTGATGTCGAAGGCGCGCCGCTCGCTCAGCCTCGCGCCGTCGGCCCGCAGTTGCCTGCGCATAGCTTAGATGAATACCTTAGATATTTCAACACGTCCTGATATCGCTGTTGCCGGGCACGGATCCCTGCCCGTGGGGAGAATCCGTGATGAACGACGTCACTACTGTTGTCTTGGTCAGCCGTGTGTACATGTGTGTTTAGGCGGGGAGCAGCTTGCTCCCGCGCCAACGTGGCGTATCCTGCAACACGCCAACCATCGCAGTGAAGCGACCTCCAAGGCCTACGCATATGAATGGAAGCCAAAATCAGCCTACAGGATGCTGCGAGTGCAGTGGAGTCGGCCGGGCGCGCTGCACGTTCGACATGAGATTGCTGCTGCGGATGCAAAAGGGATTGTCGCAACGTCTCTTCGGTCGTAAGGGTGGGAGCAACCATTTCGCCGCATGAGAGGTGGCGGTGAGGCAATATTCGAAGGTGCCTCCGCTGAGCCATCCGCGCTCCGAGCTGTGCGCTGAATCGAGGCCGGGAAACAGCTCTGGATTGTTTTGTTCGAGCATCCCACAGCGTGTGTGCCTGCGCAGCAACAGAAGCAGCGCCGGCGGAGCAAAGTCCCGAGTCGTGCAGAACAGAAGGGCGGCGCAAACAAGATGCACTGCAACACAAATCGGCGCAGGCATCAAGCAAAGTGACACTGGCTGCCGGGGAAATAATGATAAATATGTGATGCGCACCCTGTCACTGTCTGTGGCCGCCCATTCTATTAGCTATTGAGAAACCATTCACAGCCATTCGCTGTATTCAAAGAAAAGAGCTTTATTGTGTATCACGTCTGCGTGTTTTATTTGTTTGTGGCTGGAGCGCATGCTATGAAACGTGGATTTGGAGATCCGTGCAAGCGTTATCGCGATCTCCCTGTGAACGAGGATGACTAGCGTCCTAGGATACGGCCGGCCGCGCACTACCTGTCTGGAGAGTGCTGTCCGTGGCCGTAGACGCTAAAGTCCACAGTGTGATGTCACTGCTGGCTGTAGTCCACTTGCGTGCGCGTTGATGTCAAAGTCCGCGATGCGAGGCTGCGTGTGTGCGTGAAGATATCATAGTCCATATTGATTCGTGGCTGCGTGTGTGCGTGAAGATATCATAGTCCATATTGACGCGAGGCTGTGTGTGTGCGTGAAGATAAAGTATAGTCCATATTGATTCGTGGCTGCGTGTGTGCGTGAAGATGATATCATAGTCCATATTGATGCGAGGCTGCGTGTGTGCGTGAAGATAGCTTAGTCCATATTGACTGCGGCTGCGTGTGTGTGCGTGAAGATATCATAGTCCATATTATTGATTTGCGGCTGCGTGTGTGCGTGAAGATGTCATAGTCCATATTGATGCGCGCGAGGCTGCGTGTGTGCGTGAAGATAGCATAGTCCATATTGATGCGCGCGAGGCTGCGTGTGTGCGTGAAGATATCATAGTCCATATTGATTCGCGGCTGCGTGTGTGCGTGAAGATATCATAGTCCATATTGATGCGCGCGCGGCTGCGTGTGTGCGTGAAGACATCGTAGTCCTTATTGATGCGGTCATGTCATGACGGTGTCATGATGACGGTCACCCAAAACATTGGAAATACAAGTTGTAACAAGGGGCTTGAGAAATTTTGAATGCCAAAAAAACATGAAAATCGGGTTGGATATGCCGTAAATGTGCCGGGGCATTAGACTAATATACTCAGAAGTTGTTTTTGTTTGAACATGTAAAGGTACAATATTCTTTTTGAATTATATAACTGGAACAGGGCCAGATTAGTTAGGTGTCAACGTTCGTTACGATCTGAGTTCTGAAGCCCGTACACTTCTCAAGTGCTCCATTTAACTCCGTAACACTGCAACCTGGTCAACCGACTAGGCCACCCGACATCATGTCACGATGCACCGTTCAATTCTGACCCGATCATATTCCCGATCTGATACGATGTAACACCTTAGATTCGGATGTCTCGTAGACAGGCAGACCCGATGACGGTCATACCGTACTGTCATACTACTGTACTGTCATATTGTCATACTGTCATATTGTCATTCCCCAGACATCTGATACTCATTCTCACCGTAATCTTAAGCCCGACTTCACTGTCACCTCGTCAACCCCTGATTGCTCTTGGTCACACACATCGGTTCAAGTATACTGGCTTACGCCGTGCCTCCGGGCACATTTCTCCCCCCCTTAGGAGTGATCTACCTCCTGGGATTACTCCGCCAATCTAAGTTCCAGTTCTTAGGTTTCCTGGTTCCTTTATATCTTGTCGTTTGCCTCCGCTACCAGGGTGCCACTTTGTTACAGCGGGCGCCACTTGGGATCTAAAGCGGGTCTTCAGTTTCGCGAAGGCGTAGATGTTGAAAAAGTTGTTGTAGCAGAAGTGCTGGCACAGGGTATATCAAGGAAGATTGCTTCGCTTCAATTTGCTCGGGATGGGGCCCAAGCTGTGCGGTTTCAGGGTGGCAGCCCGTTGCCCATCTGCACGCGCACGGGGTTAGGGTAGTGCAGCGTAGCAGGGGTGTGGGTGGCGTCGAATTTGTCCATATGCACGTGGGCTTCATATACGGCTTACCATACATACAGTATGTACATGTCAGTGGAAGGGGGAGTTGACGCATCACTGGGCGATATCGTAGCGCATTGGGGTAACGCCCTCTGGGATTTTCAATGAGCCAATGATCTGGTTGCAGGAAGTGAATGATTTTCAGCGCTCGGCGTACAATCTTATCGGCCTGCAGGAGGTCGGGTGGTCCTCCAGTAGTGCGCGCCTGACTGTACTGGGTACAAGGGGGGCTGGCCCAGATGACATCAAAGTACCCTGGAGTATATTGCTGATAGTCCCACTCCATGACGTTCGTAACGTGTGTAGGGTACCATGTGAGCTCAAAATCAAGGGTCACCACTGACGCAGTGGGAAAGCAGTTCGGGAACTCCCTTTCTACTGAACCAGTACTGCTGAATAATACCAGAATGCGGGGTCTGGTTGTTGGCTTTGTATGTGCTGCCGACAACTCTGTCACCAGTGCCAATGTTCCATCTTCCGCAACTTCTTCACGTTCCCAGGGGAGGTGAGTATCCTGTTCCAGCTGTTCGAGTTGCTCCGATTCCTCACAAGGGTTGGTGATGAGATGACCCGGGCGCCATGCGCGCGCTGCTCGCTGCTCCCTCCAACACGTCCCGTGTCGCTCGGCGTGTGTGGGTGCAGCGGCGCATCACCCCCCCAGTGGCAGCTCTCTGCGTACGAGCAGCTGCCTCTCTCGCCCGCGGTGGCGTCCCACGCGCGGCGGCGCGCTCTCACTCCCCCCCTCAAAAGTCACGGCGTGCTCCAGCGCGTGATGTGAGGCGGCCTCGGGGGAGGGCGCGGCGGCGACATGCCTAGAGAGCAAGTCTCC
>LGRX02016975.1:0-12058 GCA_001247695.2 Cymbomonas tetramitiformis | reverse complement strand
GTGCCGTGCTGCCCCCCCAACCATCTTCAATGATATGCCTACATAATGTGGTGGTATTCAATCAATTGCCTACGTACGCGCAGACTACATACCATTAAATCGTTTGCCTACGCGTAGACTACCATTAAATCATTTGCCTACGTGCAGACTACGATATTCGGCATTTGCCGACGCGCATACTAAAATAAACCCTTTACCTTACTATACCATTGTGTGCGCCTACCTCACGTGTCAGCTACTCATTGCATCTCGTCATTTTGTGTTCTTCTGCGATCCACGACGACCTCGATCTCTGGTCGAATTTTGAAAAATACAGTTGTCGTTCCCATGACGAATAAAGCGTACTTAACTTGCACCGACACCAAAACACAAGATGACAAATACGTAGCCAAATCAAGGTAAATAACTTAGCGTCTCGGACTTTTGTATCACATGATTTATTTGTTTGGTCAAAGGCAAACGTCAACAAAAAACTAGCTACCGGAGAAAGGAAAGCCATGGACCATGATTTCTCTAACGCATAGATTCTCTCACGTAACGCGTACCTTTAATTCCCCCTTCACACCTATTGCTGGCGTATACTTAAGTCCAGAGCATGTTTGCTGTTGTTCATGAAAGCTATTCAGAAATCAGCACTCACAAGAAACCTACCTGTATACCGCGACGCATTGCATGGTACGCAAGGTGTAATAACATTGCTGGCGAGGGCGGTTGCCTACTCTGCGTGCATTGTTAGTATGCTTTGGCAGTAGTACTAATATGATGCTGGCATGTACATGGTGCACATCTGAGCACCGTGGATACATGGATACATTAATAAGTATTAACGATGAGTTCTTACTTGCATCTCTTGGGTACAAATGAGGTATACACATACATATATGTGTCGATGTGTGTGGCATGTATGTAAATAGCTCGACACCTACAGCATTCACCTATCTGCATATGATACAATATGTATACAGTATGATACAATATGCATACAGCATGATACAATATGATACAATGTATTATTATTATTATTATTATAATATATATAGACCATCTCTTGGTAGTTGTGAGTCATCGGGGTAGACTCGTCGCCTTATTCTATATTTGATGAGCACAGCTTCAGCAAGCACACAAGTACATCCGTGATTGTGATGACCCCGACAGCGCGGTCGTGGTCGTCGACTTCGTACACTCGATGCACTTTATTTGTTGTGAGACGCTCCATGATGTGTTCCAGAGTCGTACTGGCTAAGCAGCTGATAGGAAGCAATGAGTCCCCAGTGTAATTCGCCACTACCTTCTCCTTGTGAGTGTTTTGATACATCAAAAAGTCAAGAATGGGAAGCGCAAGATATTCGAACGACATGGGCGAAACCTCCCTCAGGTCGGAGACACTTATATTTGCAATAAGCACACGTTGGTCGTTCACCACCGCCATTGCTGACACGTTTTCCTCATTCATTTGCCTGAACGCCTCAATCGCTGGCACGCTTGACTGTATACAAAAAACCGGAGTCGCGCACATGCCGAGTTTCTCCACCGTCAAGTGCCTAAGATCCCCCAAGGCCTTTTCGCGATGTTGATAGATATATGCGATGATATCAGATTGCGACAGAATGCTGATGATAGTTCCCTGTTCATCAGTTATTGCGATTCGGTGATTAACACGCTCGCTGCCGTCGTCAGCGAGGTGATGGAACAGAAAGCCCTCATCGATTATGGTTTGTATGCACGTATCCATTTTACAGTACAAAACCGTATCAGTCGCAAAAGCACCTTGGGACTGTCCCAGCGACATCAGCCTTGTTGAAAAGAAGGGTTCGGCAAGTCTTTTCAATGCACTGGCAGCCTGTTCAGTGACCTGAATTCGAATGGGTAGGCCCGTGTCGGACGAACGACTGTGAATATGAGTGAGGATATCAAAATATTGAGCATTTGACAAAAGGTCGAGCAAAGCTTTGAGGATAATCTCCACATCAACGAAACCGATCTGGTGCGTTTTGGTTTGCTGGTGGTGTTGGTTATTGGTGGCATTCTGACGTTCTCTACATTGCTCCAAACATGGATATACAATCGGTGCTGACAAAACATGATATTGGGCAAGTGTTCCCAGGGCTTCTTGGATCGTGTCATCAGTATCAAGTAGCGCTATCTCTAAGAGAGGCCGAAGTGCACCGTCGGACGTCTTGGTCACTTTCCCTAAGTGTTCCAGAAGATTTCCGACGGTCAATTCTTTGAGTAATTTACACAACGGCGATCCCGCGTCTGGTCCGATCGCGGCGGTTAGGTCGTATTTCGAATTATTCATGGCTGCCGTCGAGAAGTCACTCACACCACATTTGGCACCGCTGCTGGCGACGAACCTACTTTAAGCCACGAATTCGCGATACTCTCCTGCCGATTACTGATATACGTACACATAATGCCTATACGTGTTTATATATATATATATATATGTGCTGCACAAACTTTGATTATACGACGTGGCGATATACGTTGCACATGTTGGGATGGGTCGCCATCGATGTCTGCGCATGCGCTTGTCACCGCTGACCGCTAATTGCGCAGACTCGCGATGATGCTATGCCGAGGTGATGATACGCTCACACCGTCACGCTTCTGAATAAGAGAGTAAACCTCACGCATACATAATCATGCCATTGCATACCCATACGGTACACGTATGTCCATAAACATGCACATCGATCTGCGTATATATGTTGTACGCGCGGAGCGTGATGATGGGTAGGGAATACTGCAATAGGAACCTAGTGTAAATTGATGTGGATGCGCTGTGATGCAACGCTGATGAACTGCATGCAAACCTCTGCTCCTTATGATTTGGAACCGGGCCAAATTACCTTACTTAATCAGCAGCAAAGCGCGAATCCCAACGGGCGACACAGAGTCACAGACGAACTTCCGATCTCACGATCGCCAGACGCTAACGATGACAGTGCCACTGCAGTCGCGCGCATGACATGGCATGGCATGGCATGGCACGGCACGGCATGGCATGGCACGGCATGGCATGGCATGGCATGGCATGGTATGGTATGTTGGGACGCAAAAAGCGAAGCACTCTCGCGCACATGATCCTACGGTCAGATGGCCTAGTGGAGATCTCGTTTTGAGATCGATCCGCCTAGTATATAGTATGTTGCTGGGCGCTGTCGATCTCAAATATGAGATCTCCACTAGGCGTCTGTGTTTTTGGACAGTACGACTAATTACAATCCCGACGTGGCGCGCCGTGATGCTCGCATTCTGAACATGCGCATTATTCTGATTTCTGAACATCGCGTCGGGCATGCGATGGTAAAAATGATATCGCCATTAAACCATCTGACCGTAGGATCATGTGCGCGACAGTGCTGCATGGTCCCAACATCGCATGCCATAACGCGTGGATGATGGCGTCGCGGCAAATGTACTCGATTGCTGTGGCACTGCCGTCGTTAGCGTCTGGTGATCGCGATGTTGAAAATTCGTCTGTGTCGCCCGTTGGGATTCGAGCGTTTATTGACATGTCAGCAATTGACGAGTAATGGGCATCACTGGTACTACCTGCACGATGCTGACATGACGACATGGATGATGTAAAGCATGTCACACACATGCATCATACTGCATATGCAATTGTTCATTATTTATTCATTATACAAAAAATTTCATCATACTGCATATGCAGTTGTGTAATCATATTCTGTGCTAGGAGGCAAGCACAAGAGCAAGAAAAACGGCTAAGTACAAAACGCAAGAGTACTCAGTACGGAGTACAGTAGGACCGATCAGAATGATGTTGATGTGAGGTGCCTAGCCTGTTGTACGGAGTACTCAGTACAGTTGAGTTATGGAAAGAGTTCATGAATGTATAAGAACTCAAAGTGTAACCAGTTTCGGAGATGAGAACTGAACTGAGAAAAGTAACATAATAAATGTACGAAACCGTAACCGCTGTATATGTGTATTGAAAGCATACATTGAAAGCATACTTGAAGTGAATAACGAAACCGTATTCCGGATAGTGGACCGCCGTAGTATCGAAAACATACCTCGTGCGGTCGTTTAATAGTTAGAATAAGATAAGCCCGAAAGTGTAAAGAAGAGAAGAAGCAAGAGTGTAGACTCCCACAAAATGGTAATTAGTCCGTTTTTTCCGCGTTGCTTCCTTGATCTTTTGCGCAATTCTGATTGAATGCAACCTTGCCTTGCGAGTTTACGGCTAGCCTAGCGCCTTCTACGAAATCGGGAATGCCTGTGCTTGTGCTTGCGTTCCGCGGCGTTGGTTGCGTTTGATGGTTCCAGGTCCCCTTGGAGCCGCGTTGGAGTGAAGGAATTCAGCTCGACGACAATCTTTTGGGGTGCGCGCGTTGCCCTTTTCTTAGCACGCATAAGCACTCACGGCCTTAAGCCGTAATTTAGCACTCCGCAGGTACCGCAAATTCCAAATCGCTCCAGTTTTTCAGCAATTTCGACCCTTTGCGGCGGAAGCGCTGCGCAATTTTTTTAAATCTTGCGTAGCTTTTGCTGAAATTCGGGGTCGGTTTGGGATCTCGCGTGCCTCGAGTTTTGGTCTTCTAGTCCCCTCTTCTCCGGGTATTGCCGCGCTTCGGCCGGTGTGAGCTGCTTGTGCTCGCGCACAAGTGGCGAATTTCTGGATCGGCGGGTGCTAGTTGCCGCGCGTAGCGTGACGCACTTCCACTTACTTAGATTCTTTGCACGCATAGCACGCGTAATGTATTCGGATGGAGAGGAATTCCTCGGTCGGTCGGGTCGTCGTGGGAGGGGTCGGGCCGGCGCCGCCCCCGGCTCGGCCGGAGGGCCCGGTCAGTCAGGATCTCGCGCTGCGGGCCTGTCAGTCGGCCAGGGCTCTTCGGAGTTCTGGGGCGCGGCTGGCAGGTCGGACGGCCGGGATTGGCGCTCCGGTGAAAGGAGGGGGGAGTGCGGCGTGTAATCGCACGCCAATACGGCGGTGGAGCCCCCGCCCGAGGCTACACCGGTGTATATGCCTCTGAGGGGCCCCCCCGGGGTTGTCGGGTGAGCCCCCCAGGGCCTCACTACCGGGAACCCCCTCACCAGCAAGAGTCAGTGGGGCCGAGCCTGTGTCCGAGCTCGCATTGAGCTCTACACTACGGCAACCGGCGCGCCGGAGGCGTGCGTCGTCCGGAGCTCCGGCACCGGCGGCGAGCGCCAGCTCAGAGTCGGACTCGGACCGCTCTGCTAAGGGTCTGAACCCCTCAGCAGCCCCCTTCTCCCCGCCCCCTGCGTCCAGCAGGAGTGCGGGTAGTAGGCTCGTCCGTCAGGAGCCGGTGCCGGAACCGGTAACGCCCTCCCTCTCTCCCCTCGTGGGGTGTGAGCAAGGGAATCTCACCAGCGCCCCAGGGCGCTTGGAGATTTACCGAGCTAGTGACTGTAGCTCCCCTGCAGAAGAGGAGTTTGACGATGTCCGGCGCTCAGAGCTGCTGGACGTCGTCCAGTCAAGGGAGCACGAGGCCCGCATCCGGCTCAAGCCAGATTGGCGAGGGGAGCAACGTCAATCCGTGCTTGCATTGGCCCTCCGTCAGTGGAGTACCTGGGCGCTGGACTCAGCGCAACGACGCGCGAGAGTCTCCCTGCTAGCTCGTCAGCGCGCAACCGCGCGGCTTGCGTGGGTCGCATGGAAGGCCAGAGCGGACCGGTCAGCGCATCAGCGCGAACTCCGGCGCCTGGCATTCCAGACCTGGAAGGTCGTCACCCAGCAAGTTGCCCAACTTCAGGGCCTGTTTGTCAGAGGCAGTCGGCGTCGAGTCGAGTCCGCCTTCGTGGCGTGGCGCCAGCGAGTCGTCCAGTCGCAGGGTCTGTGGCTCAGGGGCAGTCGACGTCGAGCTGGGGCCGCCTTCATGGCATGGCGCCAGCAAACGATGCTCGCCAGGGAGAGGAGCACCTGGTGGGTTGGAGCCCGGAGCCACCGGATGACTCAGATGGTCGGGAGGTGTCTCCGCGAGTGGCGCCGACTCCCCAGGGCGACCCCAGTCAGCTCGGACTCGTCCCAGGGAACGAGTGCCCGCCGTCCAGTAAGGAAAGCGGGAGCCTCACCTGACGTCCGCTCCCTCTCGGATTCCGACCAGGAATCTTGGTGGCAAGACATCCGTCGAGGCCTAAAGCGCATGGGGAAAGACCACCCACTGTCAGGGGTAATGTGGTTCCAGTTCAAGGACCATGGGCTCTCCGACGACGGCGCGTATCGTCTGGAGGTCCACCAGAAGTCAGTCTCCGAGTCCAAGGAATTGATGCAGCAAAAGCGCGAGGACCCTCACAACTCCCTTGGGAGGTGTAGATTCTCCGCCTTTGCCATCAACGTCCGCAGACCAGGGGAGATAGTGAACCGAGGAGTGGACCTCCAGGAGGTAAGGAGAGCGGTCGTTGCTGCCGTCAGGATTAGCGGCAGCACCACCCGGAAGTCATACAAGGGCCTTAGGAAGTCAGGTACGGCACCTCTGAGTTCCGCAGCCTCCGGTGGGAGCTGGGCAAACCGGTTTGCTCCCCTCTCGTCCTCATCGGAGGAGGAGCATCCCGTGGGACCCCCAAGGCCCAGGAATCAGGCGCCTAGACCGAGCGGCCCCAGTCGCCCAGTGTCTCGCGCCAGGAAGCCCGGTCGAGCCCCCTCGGCCCCGCGCCCTGGTCCGACTTCCTCAGATGACAGCTCACACACGTCGTCGTCCCCGGAGTCCACCTGGAGCAGGAACAGTCAGGGCCTGCAAGAGCTAAAGGAAGCCTTGCAGAAGGAGTCTCAAGCTCGGGAGGCAGCTGCCGAGGCTCGCATGGAACAGCTGTCTCGGCAACTCCAACAAGAGAGTCAAAGAGCTGCCGAGGAGCGCAGGGTCTGTGAGAAGAGGTGATCAATGTACTGGTGTGAGTAGTGGCCCAGACAGGCATGGAGGTACTGATGAGGGTCAATCCTGGGGACTGTGGTGGCATCCTTGAAAATGACGATGGTGTCGAACGGAGCCCCCTGGATGAAGACACGGTCAGCACCGCCCTCCTCTCCTGCATCTGTGAGGTCCTGGGGGGAGTAGGTACCAGCGCGAGGGCGGGAGAAGAAGCCGGGTGACTGTGCCTGCTGGGATGGTGGCTATCTCCTGAAAGTGATAGGTGAGTGGCCACCAGGCTGCAGATGGTGACTTCCGGAGACACACCGTGTATGAGGTGTTATTAGGGTCTAACCAGAAGTCCTATAGCATCTTCATCAACATCCTTTGGATGATGGAGTTGATGAAGGGCGGGTTGGCCCAGAAAGAGCGCCCGCACCAGACATGGTCCTCAGCAGGGTCCTGGAGGGAGTAGTAATGCTGACACTGTGTGTCACCCCGTGGGTAGGGGATGCCGTCTGTGTAGAGGTCTGTGTCACAATAGCCGTATGGACTGTGCTGAGCAAACTGTCTATAGGCGGACCTAGCAACCATCCAGTCAACCGTGTCCTTTTCTGCAAGCTCTGAAGGGGCAGGCTGCAGGAGGGGTCTCCTCTGTGCTATGGAGTGGGCAGACGGGGTGGCTCGCCAGCTGCTGGGGTGTACAACATAGTCTCTGCCAGTGTCATAGAGGTCAAAGAGAGAAGCACCGTGGTGCCATGTGAGGTCGATGAAGTCAGGGGAGCGGGCCCCGTGTCTGAGCATCTGGCGGACTGAGAGGAGGTTTGAGGCATTTGGATCATAGAAGGCTTGGAGAAATGGGAGTGTGATCCAATTGCCGTCGGTGTACTGGAAATCAATGGAGGCTGTGCCGACACTGTGAGGCCTGTAATGCTGATCTGAGGCTGTAGTCATGCTGGAGGTGCACGGGGACAACTCAGTGAAGAGCTCCCTGTTATTCAGGAGGAGATGTGAGGCTCCTGAATCTACAAGGAGGTGTCCGTGCGTGTTGGAGGCACGGCGGCCTTTCCCAAGCAGAGGGAGGAACACCGGTGTGCCGTGGTGACAGTGCGGGGCACCGTCGGTGCAGCTGAGGTCTCTCCCCACGGCGCTGCAACCGCAGGGTCGTAGACCTCAATGCTGATCTCTGGGGCCCAAATGGTGGTCATCAAAGACCTCAAACTGGGCCCAATCCTCCTCAGGGTCGTCGGTGCAATATGAGGGGTGTGTTAGGCTGTAGTTCTCAAGGAACTGATTAAGCTGATGGAAGGAGGGAGATGGCATAACTGAGAAATCCCACTGAGAGTGCTCTGGGGGGTGTGAGCTGTTTGGCCGGGGCCGAGGTGTGTCAGTGCGGATCGAGGTGTCTGCCATGAACTGCTTCCACTTAGTAGTGGTCTCCGAGGTGTCCTCCTGAGATTCAGGGATAGGAGGGAAGTCGAAATCCGGTGTGACGGCACAGGCCTGCACTGTGGACGGGACCGGGGGCTGCATGTGTGTGTCTGAGGTAGCAGCCAGCCGGTCAGTGTCCACCAATGCAGGCAGGGTGCCCGCTGTAGCCCGTGTAGTTGCCCTATTGGCAGTGGGCTGAGCAGGCACCGTACCGTCAGTGTCGGATACTGGAGGAGGAGGAGGTGTGTGTTGGGGCGGATAGCCCTCGGTGTCTGACTCGCAGTCTGAGTCGGAGACATCGGCCCACTGGCCAATACTCTCAAGCCCGGGGTATGGTGTATAATCCAAGGGGGCTGGGGAGCTGTCAGGGGCACCGGGTGTAGGCGGTTGCTCGGAGGCCACTGTAGTGTCGGCCTCGAGAGCTGTGCTGAGAGATGTAGGGGTGTCAGCGGCGGTTGCACCGTCAGTATAGACGGTGTGATCGGTGGGCGTGCCCACAAGGGCCTCATCGGCACTGTGTCCCAGGGGCGGTGTGGAGGCAGCTGCTGGCTCACAGAGTGTGGTGGGGGCTGCGGTGACACCACCGGAGGGCAAATGTGGCGTGTGGTTGGCCGGTGCCGTAGCACTGGCGGAGGCCGGCTGTGGAGAGGCAGTAGCTGGTGCGGCAAGGCCACCGGAGGTCGGCTGAGGTGAGACAGTGGCCGGTGCCGTGGCACCACCGGGGGCCGGCTGAGGTGAGACAGTAGCCGGTGCCGTGGCACCACCGGAGGCTGGCTGTGTGGAGGCAGTAGCCTGTGCCGTGGCACCACCGGAGGTCGGCTGAGGTGAGGCAGTAGCCGGTGCCGTGGCACCACCGGATTCTGGCTGTGTGGAGGCATTGGCCGATGCCGAAGCACTGGCAGAGGCCGGCTGTGAGAAGGTGGTAGCCGGCCGAGGTGACATATAGAGTGTGTACGTCAGTGTTATGTGCAGCGAGTGTGAGAAGCACAGCAACCGTGAAGGAGAACCAGTGCATGGCAATGGCTACTAGGGTGCGTGTGACCGAGGGAGTGTTACAGCCAGGCTGTGGTGCGGCGGTGTATACGGCAGCAGTGTGGACCAGGCTGTATGCGTGCCCTCCCAATGCATCCCCATCCCAGGCACTGCAGTATGAATGGATGCAGTGTCAGGTGCAATTGTGGTGGCTGGGGGGATACCAATGGCCTGAGGCTCAGGCTGGTGGCAGTCGGGAGGTGGTGATGGTGGTGGGAGGGGAGTGGTGGAGGTGGGAGGGGTGGTGGCAGTGTCCAGAGTGTCCTCGGAGATGGTGGAGGCCACTGAGGTGCTGCCGGTCAGGAGGTCAGTCAGGTAGGGCACAGGGCACTGGGTGTTGCAGTCCACGGTGATGTCTGTCTGGACTGGGGCGGTGGCGGTGCGGTTGGCCCGAAGCCAGTGACTCAGATACCTGGTGCTGCCGATCAAGCTTCTGCTGCTGCTGTCTGGCTTTCTTCTGCTTCTCCTTGTCCCGCTTCCTCTGCCGCTTCGTCTTCTCCCAAGCCGGGTCCTCGTGGTCCGGGTCCTCCCTCAAGTCAGTAGCCGTGACGGTGTCAAAGTACCTGAAGGCAAAGAGGGCGGGGGGCTCCAGCTGTGGGAAGGAGAACTGGGTGTCGGGTGGAGAGGCGGAGGGGGAGAGAGAGCTGAAGGGATTGGGAGAGAAGTGGTTGGCCGAAGCCGAGGGAGGTTGGTGAGGTGATGGGCCGGAGATCTGTGGGATCCAGGGCTTACTGCTGAGGGCGGGCCACTCAGTCTCCTCAAACTCCTGGTCTGCCTGGAAGCTGACTGCTTTAGCTGGATGGTGCAGCTCAGAGCGGTGGGGGGTGGCGGGGGTGGTCAAGCCCGGCTGCAACCTTGCCGTGGAGGGTCGCCAAATGATGCAGGCCAGCCGATGCACCGCCGGAGGGAGGGGTGGGGGGTGGCAGGGGGTGCGGCTGTGGAGGGATGGGGGGCGGAGACATGGTTCACAGATGGAGGGGGGCCGGCTTTCACCCACATGTCGGCCTTCTCAGCCAGTGTGCAGGGACAGCCGAACCTGCCGAGGGAGTGGGTGACGGTCTTGCCGTGCTTGAACTTGCAGGAGCGGCAGGGGTGGCCGATGGACTTGTCATTGGGGTCGGAGGGGCTGAACTTCAGGCCATTCCAGGTGCCAGAGGGGGTGTAGTCCTTGTTGGTGGAGCCGGTGTGCTTGAGCTTGGCCGCCTTGTACAGGGCCTTCTCGTGCTCCAGGAAGTCAGCTCTGGTGCCGCCCCGTAGTGGTGAGCGGGGCCTGGATGGGGGTGGTGTGGTAGCCCGAGGGTGCGTGTCCTTGCCCCCCTTGCCCCCCTTGCCGCCCCTCCCACCAGGGTGCTTCTCCTTCGGCTTGGGCTTGTCAGCCGAGCCCCGCCCCCCCTCACGGACTTCCCCCGTCATGGAGGCAGCTCGGGGGCGGGATGAAGAGCCAGGGAGCTGGGAATGGTGGGCAGAGCCCTGGGTGTACCATACCTTCCCGATGGCCTCAATGAACTTCTGAAGACCACCGGGGTAGCCAGAGGCGGTCAGGCGGTTCTCCTCGTCGTAGGCACGGATGACCTCGAAGTACAAAGGGATGGAGAACAGGTGCTCAGCCGAGTCCTGGGAGGCCCGTAAGATCTCGATGAGGACCTCCTGCTCCTGCTGTCCAGAGAAGGCGGGGTGGAGCTGCCTGTGGTTGCCAATGAGGGTGGTGAAGGTGTTGAGCTTCACGGCGGGGTCCTCGGACTCAGAGATTCGGAGGGCTTTGGCCTTGGTGAGGAAGGAGTTGTCCAGGGAGGGGGGGTAGGTGATAAGGCGGCAGTGCACGTGCAGCAAAAGCAGCCTCCCGTCCACTTGAGCCTGTGGGGAGCTCTGCACAATTTGTGACAACACAATTTGTGTGTTGCCACAAGTGGCCGCAAGCAGAAGTTGAGCCAGAAGACCGTTGGAGATACCGTCGTAGGCCTCGTCCTTCAGTCGGCGTTGAAGATTGAGTAGTGCAGGGGCGTGGCCAGGTCGAGTGGCGGTGAGGACACGGGTCAGGGCGTCGCAGAACCGCTTGAAGACAATGTCGCCGCCCGTGGTGAGAAAGTTCAATTGAAGATCTCGTTGTTGTTGACGCTCGTGAATATCCGTGAGGGCGTAGTAGGCGGTCTTCAACTGCTTCAGAAGTGGAGCGACGTCAGGGGTAGTGGAGCGCGTGTTGTAGGCGCTGGTGTTGTCGTCCATGATGTGCTTGATCCTGGTTGGAGGAAGTGCGTGGCCATCTCGATGTTCCAATGGCGTTACTTCTGGAATAGTCTCCAATTCCTCCGTGGTGTCAAACATCTTGTCCGAAGTAATTACGACTGAACACTAGGAAGAATCGAACCCTTACTTTCGGTTACTGTCGCTTACTTTTGGTTATAGATGGTTATCGTTTGGTTACTTTTCGCTTATAAATGCCCACAGTGAATATATAAAAGATGGTAGTTGATTATTGGCCCTTAGAGTTATACGCCATATATAAATAAGGAAAAGTAACCAAACGGAGGTAGGAGGAAGCTTCCTACATGTTACGTGGGTCATATATGCCAGGGATGCGAACCTATAGAAACTAAGTAAAAGTAAGGATTCTATATGAACGGAGGCTTGTGATTGGCTCTAAAAGTAAGGATACGCACACGTGTAAGCAAGGAGCACCAAGGGGCATTTATAATTAATACATGTGCTAGCGCGCAATTGGCTTGAAATTTGAGCAAATGGGAGGCAATATGGGG
>LGRX02016974.1:0-12824 GCA_001247695.2 Cymbomonas tetramitiformis | reverse complement strand
CTGCACCTTCCCCAATGGCCCATCCTATATTATCCAGCTTCATGAACCGTTGTGCGGAGATACAGCTGCGGATCAAAACGTGTGGTCTAGGTAGAGTCACAAATTTTCTTTGTACATTTCTGATATGCATCACGCCATATAGGTATATACAACCTGTTGTGTATGTATGGGTGTGTCTGTTTTCATTTTTTAACATGGGGTGTCCATGCTGTGTGGTGTGACTACATTCATGGCATGGCCATGGACCAACGGGCCCCATCCATCGGCCGTGAGCCACTGGGGGGTGGGGGAATGCCAGCAGGGTCCGCTTACTCCATAACCCTGGGACCAACAATTGTTGGGCGACGATCGGTCACATCGTATTATCTTTCCATGCTGCTTTGCATCTGGGTTGGGAATATGTATGACTTGATCGTATCTTGTCACGGCCCCGCCCTGCTCATGATTTGCCTCTCACACCCACTGGGAAGACGGTGGGGTGGCATTTGTCGGCTGATCTCGTGCCATTCAGTGTGCGGTTTCGGCGGCGGTGGCGGTGGTGGTGGCGGTGGCATTGTGGCGTATGGGTGGCGGTGGCGCAGTGGGTGGCAAGGGGGTGGTGGCGCATGGGTGGCAGTTGGTGCGGGGGTGTGGTGCGGGTGTGATGGGTGTGGGTGTGGGATGGGTGTGGGTGTGGAACCATGGATGGCGGTGGCGGTGTGGGTGTTGGTGATGTGGGTGTGGGTCTCGTGGGAATGCGTGTGGTCTCGGGTCCGGGTCTCGGTGTCGAGGTGGCGGGTGGCGGGGTGACGGGTGACGGGGTGGTGGGTGGATGTAAGTTTGGATGATTCGCCGAGTCTCGTGAGTCCGCGACTCGTGAGTCGTGAGTCGCCGGTGTGCTAGAACAACATGCGTCATACGCGCATGACTTAACAGGTCATACATGCCAGCATTGTCATACACGCCTCACAGTATTGGCGCCCGAGACCCCTGTCGAGGAAAGGACCCCACTTTCGTGGGAGTTCACAGTACTACTACACGGTGTAATGATGTGTCGTACTGAAATACTGACACATCATACTGCATGATCATGTAGTAGAAGCATATGATAGGTTGATGAGACTTCGCCATGCTGACTATAGGATTACCTCAGAGAGCTGAGTGAATAAGTAATGGCCAAGGCCGAAGAAACAGTCGAGTTTTTAGAGTAATTATAGTCAAACTTAATATACCTAATTCTTACTGCAAATAATATGCATCGAGTCTGGGCATAGCAGTTCCTATGCCTGAAGAGCTGACCTAGCAGTACCTAGGCAGCTAGTCATATATGCAGTTCCGTATATGACCCATACGTAGTCTCACATATATGTTAAGTATGAGTGTTACAGCCGACTCCTACAAAATGGTATCAGTGTGCTACGTACCACCACCACCACCGCTTCTACAACCCTTTTCTGTTTTCAAACTATAAAATTTCCGATGAATTTATGTGTGCTTCTGGGCTTCGGATGGTATTTGGGATCTCGGGTCGCCAGTGTGTTACGGGTACCCGGGGCCCTGGCAAGCGACGTTGTTTGCGACTCAGATGGTCTCCATTTCGCTTGCTGTCAGCACATTGCATCTTACAATTGTCAATGGAAACATATTTCTTCTTGGCGTCTTGATCTGAGATGTCGGAATTTTAAGCTGTTGAGGGAGGCCTCAAACTCGCACATATTTGCCACAAGCACGGGTTCCCTAGACAAATTCTCGAATCTACGTTTGCGACTTTAAAATTCTGGTTTCGAATTACAAACGGAATTGCAAATTTCACTCAGGGCGCTGTTTTGTGATGTTTGGAAATCTGCTTCTGGCGACTGGTCTTTATAGTTGCGCTCTTCAGCGACTCGGCGCTTTGCTCGCTCGCTCGCAGCTTTGCGCCGCTAATTCTTCTTGTACGCAAGTCCTGGATCCTAAGTTGTACGAAAGTCCTTGATGTTTCCGCCGGGATCTTCTCCGCGTTTGGGCTTTGCGATTAGATGGAATGGGCGGCGTTCTTCTTTGGCACTTCTGGCTGTGTTGCGACATAATTAAGCTTCAGATTAGCGTTTTCTTAGTTGCGCTCGTATCCGTCCTCGATTACCTTTTCGACTGCAATGGATTACACAAATTTATGGCCAGAAATCTGAAAATTAGCTCCGAATTAGTAGCGGGTTTCTGATTTCGTCGCAATGAGTACGGCGAAGCTTCAGTGTCTCTTAAGTATGGTTGACCCTGGACGCAATCGCGCTGTGGCGTTACTTTGACTTCTTGGGTCGGATCGTTGACCGAATTTGCTCAATTTAGTTTCGTCTCAAGATGTGCGTGTTCGCTTGAGATCTTTTGCTGGAATTTGGTGAGAGATAGTTGGTTGCCTCCTGTTGGGCGGCTGTGCCTTCTCCTCTTGCTCCTACTATCCTCCGGCGGGAGTGCTTGCATTGTTTCTTGCGAACGGATTGCTGCGCTATCCTCCACTTTCTTCGACAACGTGTTCGTTTGGGATGTCTTCTTCGCGGTCGACTCCTTCTGTGTATATCCCGCCTCCGAGGCGCTCAGGCGCGGCAGGGGCTTCTTCGGGGCCTTCCAGGTCATGGGGAGACTGATTTCACCCCCCACCATAAGGTGGGGGTCTGTCTCCTGCTTTCCCCCCTCGGAGTGCAGTGCATGTGTCACTGCCGTGACTTGCCGTTCCGCTCCGTCTCCGATAGCACAGAACCCTCAATTATGTTTTATCATCTATCTTAGTTTCCGAGAGCCTGTGCTTCCAAATTGTGTATCCGTGATATATATATCGTGATATATATATATATTCTTATATATATATATATATCATCCACTCGAGAATCACACTTCTCATCAGGTCATGGGTTCATCACTTCTTTTGGTGGCATTTTCTTCCCGGATCTGCTAATTTCCGTCTCGCCGAACGCACCGGTCACCAGCTTTTAACCATAGAATCGTCACCTTATCGACTACCACGTCTTCACGGACTTACAACGCTACCACGTCGCGATTTTATTTTTTCGTGACCCTCCACAATTAGCAACAGATTCGTGTCCTTACTCACGACCACGCAACCCTATTTTGTACAATGTCTCACAACACCTCTTCTACGAAACCACGCGCAATCAGCTGTGCTTTTCGGACGACCAACTAGCTGGTCGTGCGCCGTTTTTGACCTTATCTCCGGTTTCCCCGTAAAACTTGACCCCAATTTCACTTTTACATCGCTCGATTTAGTTAATTTTACGGAAAGTTACGTTGACACCAAGAACCCAAACGCGCTCTCAACTTTCTGGCCAGCAGCACCTGTGCCGGGGCACTAGACTAATATACTCAGAAGTTGTTTTTGTTTGAACATGTAAAGGTACAATATTCTTTTTGCATTATATCACTGGAACAGGGTCAGATTAGTTAGGTGTCAACGTTCGTTACGATCTGAGTTCTGAAGACCGTACACTTCTCAAGTGCTCCATTTAACTCCGTAACACGGCAACCTGGTCAACCGACTAGGCCACCCGACATCATGTCACGATGCACCGTTCAATTCTGACCCGATCATATTCCCGATCTGATACGATGTAACACCTTAGATTCGGATGTCTCGTAGACACGTGGGGAGGCTCGAAGCATCGCGGGTCTTAGCAGCCTTACCCTGTCGCACTATCGGAGGCGCCGCTCGGGGATGCCGCACTTTTGGCGTTAGCTGTCGGGTAGGGGGAGCGTGCACCACCAGCACGGGCCACGGAAGGTCGTGGAGTACACCGTCAGGAGTCTCGAACAGCTAGGTGGGTACTCCTCGTTCGTCATGAGTAGGTATCACTTCCACCAGCCTCATACCAGCCATCCTAAGGGCCGACTTTCGGATCGTGTTTCGAAACCCATCCCTTTGTCCACTGGTTCGTATGACCGCTTCCGAATATTTTCTGCCAACTGGGCCTTACTGACTCCACGTCATTTGCCTACATTGCACCAAAAACTTGTCCCTCCCGTGAGATGAAACCTTTTCGGACGGTCCACAACTAACCTAGGAGCTAGGACCAAATTTTACATATGATGGCTTGCATTCCTGGTCAGTTGACAGTCGCAAACGCTAAACGGTCACAGTCAACAGTGCCGTTCATGAGTTGTTAAGTATGGAAATGCGAGTTATCGCAAATGGCTCTAAACTTCTTCCCCAAAAAGACTTTTTCCTTCGGGCCCAACTTTGTTGCGCTACTGCAGGCACAGCCCCTTGTGATTTTAATCACATTACATGAAGTACAATTTTTTCCAACGTTCGTAACTAAGATATATTTATTCACAAGGCGAATACCTTTTTCTTGAGCTCTTGATCGACCCCATCTGCAACCGCATCAGCTTCGTTTGCAGTCGCGACTGCAAGCTAAGTTGATGCGGTTCAAGATAGGGTCGACCAATTCACGACAGGCGAGGGGTGTTCTTGCGTTCTAGCGCTAGAAACTTGTCAGATATATTCGTATCAATAATCTGTATGAGTATATCCCGTAAGTTTCAGGTCATACCTTGAAGCGTACTTCAAACAGTCGCATATTGGTTCCAAACCCAAAACATCTGCCTTAGAAATAAATTGCGCGTCTCGCGTACAAGTAACTTGAAGCTTTGAGCTTCAAGTAACTTAAGGATATGCATCTTGGCAGTATTTGTGCCAAGTTTCGTTACACCCCTAGATGTTACACACAAGATATTTAGGGTGTTACACGAGATGTGAAATGTGTCATTATTTTTCCTGGGTATAAAATGGGATGATGACAAAATGTGCAAGGTAGTGCAAGTAGGCATTAAAAAAAATCAAATTTACCATAGTCTATAAGGCAGGGAGTTGACTAAGTGGCAGTTTGCATAACTGAATGGACATTCATCAATGAATGATTGTATTCATAATCTGACAATATCATTGTGTCAACGATAACCGCAAAATGGCGGCATTCATATCATTTTGACATGTGTCATTGATATTTAGGTGTCAAGGCTGGCAACACTTAGATCGACCAATAAAATAGAAGATTGAACATCACAGTATCCAAATATCTACAAATCAAAATTCAGTATTTGCAACCAATAGTGTTATCTGAAGCATAGTAGCAAATATTTTGAAATTTGATGTCTCAACCCCCTTCGAGCCGGTCTCAGCCAACCCCGCAGTGGGCGCCGGGATGAGCCACGACGGGGGCGCGGAAGCCCGATCTCACCCTCAAAAATTAAAAGGCCAAATCACCTGCGAGGCTCAAACAGTCCAGTTGTTCTCCCTTTCAAAGAATAAAAATTAATAGATAGTAAGCTGTCGATTCTTCTACGGGTCACGGCCACCCCAGTGGGGGGGGGGCTTCATTTCGAGTCCGATGGAAATCAAGTTGCTTCGAGGGGGGGATCAGTGTTGATACTTTAAATCGACGGCCACCGGTAGCTAAGCCCCGAACACCGGTAGCCTTAAGTATGGGTGTATGGCGCAGAGGCTTAAGTATGGCAAAACGATCTGACGGCTACCGGTAGCTAACGATTTTCGGCCGGTAATTACCGGTGCCACTTGGACTGAGACGACGCCTCCCCTCCCCCCGCCCCCCATCCCCTCGTTAATCGATCGGAGCGCGCGAGCGCGAGCGGAGAGGGGGCGAAGCCTCCGCGACGCGAAGCGGGAGCAGCGCGCGGTCTGTTGATGTTCGACTTGGACTTCGAACGCCAACGCCATAAGGCGCATGCCATGCCATGCTATGCCATGCAATGCGAATGCCACAGAATTCAGAACGAACAACTACTCGCAACCACAATCAATTTTGGAAATCGATTTTTCCCCACCTGTACGTTCACGTACCCCCTATAAATTTTTAGGAGTTTGATATTGGGGAAAAATCTTTAGATTGTCCCCCTCTTTGAAAAATCCGGTTTTTTATGTCACGCTTTTGTGTATAAATTTTTAAAGGTTCATTTCGCCGAAAACCCACTATTCCAAAACGAACACTGCTTTGTGTCACGCTTTTCGAGCGTGACGCTTTTCGAGCGAGACGCTTTTCGAGCGAGACGCTTTTCGAGCGTACGCGTTACACCCACTCAATTTAACCCCTGTTACGCACTTTAGCGTCGTAGATGAAAACTGCGAAACGATTCGTGTGTCGTGGATATGTATGTGTCGCACGCGGCAGTATATAATTTGATATTTAGAATATTCAATACAAAGCCTCTTAATATATTTAATTGGTCAATATAATATAATATATATACGTGGTATATATATACAGTGTCACGGCTGTTGATTATAAATATAACTTAGCACTGTATAACTTAACACTCTAGTATTATTTTTAATATGACTTATTTAATTTTAAAATAAGACGAAGACTTTATGACGGTATAAATATTTGCATGTGGTCGACTGGACATTGACACATAAGACGTTAGACGTATGACATGACATGAGACGCAGTCTGTAACGCGTAAAGCTTCGAGAATGAAAGTTGATGACAATGTCATGAACGTCATCGTCAGCTGTAGAGCTCTACAGTATGGGCTGGCCGAGCCCGTATCGCGATGAAAATCAAGCTGCTTCTCACTTTTGGGGTGTGGGGACCCCCCCACTGGGGTGGCCGTGACCCGTAGGGAAATCGACCATGAACGTCAGCTGTATGGGCTGGCCGAACTCCGATGGAAAGCAAGCTGCTTCTCACATTTTTTTGGGGGGGGGTGTGTGGGGGAAAACCTCCCCTCCCCCCCACAGGGGTGGCCGTGACCCGTAGGGGAATCGACGGCTTATTATTTATTAAATTTTATTCTTTGACGCTTTGACGCTTTTACGCTTTTCGACTGTCACGCTTTTTGCGCTCACGCTCTTTTTAATTATGACAGTAACACGACATGACATGACATGACACGACAGTAAAGCGGGAGTTTGTCACATCTTTGAAAAAATCTGGTTTTTTATGTCAAACTTTTGTGTATAAATAAAATGTTTTGGGGGAAATCATAATCATGAGGTTGTCGCCCCTTTGCTGTCATTGGTAGACGCTGTCATCGTGTAGACGTAGACGCTTCTTGATCGTTGTCATCATGCATGACGCTTTCGTTCGGTAGCATAATGATTCGGGAATAGATTACTCCAAAATGGGGAATAGAAATTTCAATCTGTTTTTGGGGAATAGGTGTGTGACACATGCATATGCGTCTAAAGTTTTGCGTTTAAATTTTTAATAAAGCGTTAAAATTTTCCCCCCACCCATCTGTTCACTTTCGTTTTGCAAACATGAGGAAGCCTCCGAAAAAGTACACTAGGGTGTGCCTTTCTTGCGATAATGGCGGGTATCGATGTACTGTTGAACACACTGATGGTATGCATTTTATTGTCCTCTATTCAAGAAAAAGGACAGGGTAAAAGATTCTCCATCAAAAATGAAAGGTGCGTTGCCCTTGCTTTCCACGGTTCCCTTGTACAATTGACTACATATATAATAAGTGTTAGGAACAACTTTTTTTGCGCAAGCAAGATTACGGGGCTTTCATTGAACCAGATACGGGGCTTTCATTGAACTAGATACAGGGCTTTCGTTGAACCAGATACGTGGCTTTCGTTGAACCAGGTACCGTACGTGGCTTTCATCGAACGAGATACGTAATGCTACGCGAGTTCCTGACCACGATACCCAGTGTGCAGGCAATTCTGCTTAAATTAGAAAGGGTTGGAAGCAAGATCCGTTCGGAATCTAGGATGCTGGACGGGTCTTGAGAGGGGGGTAATGGGCGTGATTCGAGCCAGCCAACTCGACTCACGCCCAACAGGGACGCATCCTGCACAGCATGAACATATCACGCATATCATATAAGCATAATAAACACATACTGACCGTTTGGCAGTGCAATTTCACCTCTAGCGGAAACGCGGATGTCAACCGCGTCCACGTTTCCGCTAGGCGTTTCTTCCCTCATTCGCGCGCTCGTTTGCAAGAGAGCCTGGGCAACGGATGAGGGAAGCGTTAGCAAAAATAGTATTTCGTATGCGTTGTTTTCCCTAAACAAATTGCACAAACTGAACGGTCAACCACACATCTCGTTGTGGGATGACGCGTTCATTTGGCGGAAGCGGGTGGAATTTAAGGAATTTGAAACCCGCAATAGTTGCGCTACATGGGGTTTCATCTTCTTTGCGAAACGGGTACCCACATCATACTAAGTAGGAATATGTGATAATATTTTGAAGCAAAAGATTACTCAGATTAGTATACAATCTTTATTTCGCTGGACAGGGGCACACTCCCGGAGAGAAAGCCTTCCGCCTTTAGTTAAAATTGCATATTTAACAAATCAAACAGTGAGTATTTTCTTCAAGTATTTTCAGACGGTAATACTTAAACACTGGTAATACTTAAACACTGAGTGTTGTCTCGCGTGTTGTCACCAAGCCTTAGAAACTCACGATCTCACTCCCAAAGTGACCAAAAACCGTTCGATCGGCGATCGAACGGTTTTTGGTCACTTTGGGAACGCGTCTGAAAATACTCAGTGTTGTCACCAAGCCTAAACTCGCGATCTTACTCCCGAAGTGACCAAAAACCGTTCGATCGCCAATCGTTCGGTTTTTGGTCACTTTGGGAACGCGTCTGAAAATACTCAGTGTTGTTTCGCGTGTTGTCACCAAGCCTAAACTCACGATCTCACTCCCAAAGTGACCAAAAACCGTTCGATCGCCGATCGTTCGGTTTTTGGTCACTTTGGGAACGTCTGAAAATACTTAGAGAAAATACCAGACAGGTCTTTGCAACCAAGCCGACTTCAGTTCTCACATACTGTAGAGCCCTAAACGTACGGTTTACGCCCTCCCGAATCTGGAATTCACGGCCGTGAATATTAAATTCACGGCCGTGAATATTAAATTCACGGCCGTGAATATTTCACTGCACGTATGATTGCCCACACTGTTTGCGAGTAAATTAGATTGGGAAAACATTTTCCAACGTTCGTAATGCACAAAGATATATCATTTAGACTCTTAGGTAGGAGTTTTTTTAGCTCTTGACTGAGCCGTGGCCGCATCAGCTCAGTTTGCAGTCGCGACTGCGAGCTAAGCTGAGAGGCCCTTATAACTTTCATGCACATCGCATCAAAACTCAAACAGCGGAGGGGTTCTCGTGCGTTCTAGCGCACGATACTTGGCACCAATATTGCTAACAGCAATATTGGTGCACCCTCAAACGCACAACCTCTGATGTCAGCTATGCGCAAAACGCGTGCTACACATCATGGGTTTCGGTACATGCAAATCCAAACCCAAACATGCCAAACAGCAAAGGGCTTCCCGTGAGTTCCAGCGCCCGTAACTTTGCAAAAGTATTACTAAGATATATATCTTTTAGTTGCCAAAGGCCCAAGGCCTCAAAAGCCTTGTGCACGAAGCCATCAATTTATTTCTTTGGAGATTTATTGGGTTTGTGTTCGAGTTTACCCAAACCCAATACATGCCAAACTGAAAAGCAATTCCCGTGCGTTATAGCGCGCGAAACTATGCACAAATATTTACAAGACACATATCTTTCAGTTCTCAGAAGCACAAGGTTTGAGATAACTTGTTGGCAAAACCATCAATTTATTTCTTTGGCAGATCTATTGGGCTTGGGTTCGAATGTTTCCAAACCCAATACATGCTAAACAGCGAAGGGCTTCCCGTGCGTTCTAGCGCACGTAACTGCGTAGAAATATTGCCAAGATATTTATCTTTGATATATTCGAAGCACAAGGTCTAAGAAAGTCTGTGCACAAAATGGTATTACTATTTCTTTGACACAGATTTTAGCGTGATATACAAACTCATAAATCTGGGTCAAAGAAATGATATGTTAACTTCGCGCACAAGCTATCGCAAACCTTGCACTTCAGAAAAGTGAAATATATGCATCTTATCAATATATTTTGCAAAGTTACGTGCGCTGGAACTCACGGGAAGCCCTTCGCTGTTTGGCATGCTTGGGTTTGGGTTTCAAACCCAAAAGGCATCATGCCAGCACGCGGCCGTCTTTAATATACTCAACGGCTTGCCATATGCTCTTGAGGGTGCACTGATATTGATATGAACAATATCACTGCCAAGTTTCGTGAGAAGATTCTCACGAAAACCCCTATTATGCAAAGCCGCAAGTGGTTGAAACCATCTCACACCGCACCAACTTAGCTTGCAGTCGCGAAGGCTAAGCTGATGCGGTTGCGGATGGGGCCAATCGATAGTTCAAACGAAAGGTATTCACCTAATGAATACAAACGCTTTAGAATCGAATGGTGGAAAAAATTATGCTTCATGCTACATTTTTCTCCTCCTGGTCCTCGGACCATGGCTGTGAAGTGTTGGGGAGTGTGCTAGTCAAACTGCTTGTAAAATTTTTTGGCGCTCGATTGAATTAAGCATGGTTACATGTGACATATAATCTATTCCCCAAAAACAGATCGAAAATTCTATTCCCCATTTTGGAGCAATCTATTCCTCGATAACCTTTTTTCCCTTTCGTTCGCTGTCATCATCCATCATGCATGACGCTTTTTGATAAGGGTAATGCTACAGACACTGGAATTTCGTATGTCTTTTTACTTATACACGATTATATAAATCTGGGCACCTCGCGCGATCGAGCCTGCCCACCATCGTCCTCACCGGCCGGTTCCGGTGGATCGTGATGACTACAACGTTCAACGAACACTTGGAACCTACAGCAGGGGTCGATGATAAAGGTCATGGTCAGCACCCACAATTCATTCGTGCACGTTCAATCGCCTCGTAAGGCGAATACTGCTGAACTGCTGAACTGCTGTGGTACGTTTCTTGAGCGAGTATTTTGTGTTTACTTGGTTTCTTGTGTGAACTAACGATGCGGGTTGTGTGGAGCTCGTGCTGCAGGCTTAGAGATCAGACCGCGCCCTGAGATGTGGAGGGCTAAGTTGGCAAGTGCCAACCTAAGTGTGGGATGAAACCCACCCACGTCGGACCCAATGCATAAAACGCTTTGCAGCCGAGGGGTTTTCGTGCGTCAGAGCGCACGAAACTTGGCACTAATATTACTGACAGTAATACTAGTGCACCCTCTGAAGCGCAAGGTGGGCCGTTGAGTATGCTGCAAGCGACTGCCACTTGACTTCAAGAGTTTTGGGTTTGGGTTTCACTAAAGTACCCAAACCCAAGACTGCCTTTCAGGATGGGCGTTCCCGTAAGATGTAGCTCATGTAAGCTGGAAGATATGTTCACACTAGTCCTGTGCACATATCCTGCAAGTTTCAAGGTATGCCGTTGAGTATGCTCCAAACGGTCGCATCTTGACTTAACGCGTGTTGGGTTTGGGTCAATGATGATTAATGTACCCAAACCCAAGACTGCCTGGCAGGATGGGCGTTCCCGTGACAGATAGCTCATGAAACTTGCCAGGTATGTTCACACTAGTCCTGTGAACATATCCTGCAAGTTTCAAGGTATGCCGTTGAGTATGCTTCAAACGGTCGCATCTTGACTTAACGCGTTTTGGGTTTGGGTTTCAATGATGATTAATGTACCCAAACCCAAGACTGCCTGGCAGGATGGGCGTTCCCGTGAAAGATAGCACATGGAACTTGCCAGGTATGTTCACACTAGTCCTGTGAACATTTCCTGCAAGTTTCAAGGTATGCCGTTGAGTATGCTCCAAACGGTCGCATTTTGACTTCGAGCGTTTTGGGTTTGGGTTTCAATGATGATTGATGTACCCAAACCCAATAATGCCTTTCAGGATGGGCGTTCCCGTTAGAAATAGCTCGCGAAAGTTGCAAATATATTCATATAAAGGGTCTTATGAACACTTCCTACAAGTTTCAAGGTATTCCGTTGAGTATGCTTCCAATGGTCATCTTGACTTCGAGCGTTTTGGGTTTTCAAAACGCTTGAAGTTAAGATGTGACCATTGCAAGCATACTCAACGGCCCACCTTGCGCTTCAGAGGGTGCACTAGTATTACTGTCAGTAATATTAGTGCCAAGTTTCGTGCGCTCTGACGCACGAAAACCCCTCGGCTGCAAAGCGTTTTATGCATTGGGTCCGACGTGGGTGGGTTTCATCCCACACTTAGTTGGCACTTGCCAACTTAGCCCTCCACATCTCAGGGCGCGGTCTGATCTCTAAGCCTGCAGCACGAGCTCCACACAACCCGCATCGTTAGTTCACACAAGAAACCAAGTAAACACAAAATACTCGCTCAAGAAACGTACCACAGCAGTTCAGCAGTTCAGCAGTATTCGCCTTACGAGGCGATTGAACGTGCACGAATGAATTGTGGGTGCTGACCATGACCTTTATCATCGACCCCTGCTGTAGGTTCCAAGTGTACGTTGAACGTTGTAGTCATCACGATCCACCGGAACCGGCCGGTGAGGACGATGGTGGGCAGGCTCGATCGCGCGAGGTGCCCAGATTTATATAATCGTGTATAAGTAAAAAGACATACGAAATTCCAGTGTCTGTAGCATTACCCTTTTGATAATCATCGTCAGCGTCATGCGTCGCTGTTTGATCTGTCACGCTTATTATAATAAATTTAAAATAAATAATTTATAATATAAAACCTGTTTAAATATTTGGATGTGGTCGCCAAGGACACATCAGACATGAGAATTGAGACTCAGTGACACGCAAATCTGCGAAAATGAAGGTTGATGACACTGTCATGAACGTCGAATGAACGCGAACGTCAGACTTACTGGGGCTTACATTACATTTTTATTTTTGGGGGGAGAGGAGGGGGGGCTTCGCCCTCTCCCCACTGGACATAAATGTGTTGGGGGGTGTTGGATGCTGGATGTTTGGTCGGGGGAGGAGG
>LGRX02016973.1:0-22389 GCA_001247695.2 Cymbomonas tetramitiformis | reverse complement strand
GCTATTGGCGGACGAGCTCCTACGTATACGTACGTACTGTAATACCGGATGGGAGCCCGTAACAACAGGAGACACGCAGTCCTCATTGCACGTGTGATATAGAGGGAATCCAGATAAAACTCTGACTGCTGAGCGACGCACCCGTCTGCGAATCGTACAATCATTGTGATGCCTTCAGTGTTCAGGTTTGGTGTGCATCGGAATCGCGCAAGTGTCGATGTAGATGCCATTCACCGCCATGAGATGGTGCACCGACCATGCCCCGTATGCAATTTGCACCAGTGGAATTTGATGACGATGGCAAACCGCCATGTTTCCGATGCTCACAGGCATGCTATGATAATGGCTATGTGGCGCTTTACCCGGCGAACTCGGGTTTATCTGTTTTTTGAATTGGTACAGCCGCACCTCTGTCCCGATCGCGCTGAATATGCATGGGGTGAAGCATGGATGGACGACTCTGCGATTAATGGTTATTCCGATCGATGGTGTCCACATATTGGTCTATTGTTACCAGAAGACGAAACGACACCTTTTGACGAGTACTGTATCAGTTGCGATTGCCTTAATTGAGCAGGTATAAAGGCACTCACCTCGCTTGTCATCACAACTCACTTTTCAGCTCTACACTACTCAGAACTGACCACACATAGCCCAAACGCTACCTGAAAACCCCAAGGCAAACTCGTCATGAAATGCGATTATTGTGATCTTCCTGCCAACGTCCGCACATGGTTTAATGCTGGCTCGTATCTTGTTGCGATAAATGACCATAACGAACATTTCGCGTGTATCGATGCGCTGTTCTTGCGAAATATTCATGTGCCAGGACGCAATGAATGACGAAGACGCACGGGGTATACTGGGAGCTGATAGATTATATCATTCCTTTCCGGCGTCTGAAAGGCGTAGAGTGAACCGATTCGGGATCTCTTGCCTAGAAGTAATACTAAGTACTTTGCAATGTAATGGCAACACTCTACTATGATGTACGACGCTACGACCATTGGTTGCTGACTTATGGCTTTTGCGACATATCTATATTAGGTCGTGACATGCTGCTACCTATGTTTACTTAGTGCCTCACCACACACACACACACACATATATATATATATTCCCACGCTATACATTCTTTGGTCGGGGTGCGACTCCGCTTGTGGTGTAGTGGAATCCCTAGGAGCACGAGGGCCTTCGATCCGACCTGACTGAGGGAGGGGATCCGATAGACTGGAAAATCGGCACACACATACACACTATATAAAGCTTGCTTTCGCGACATCGCTATCCATTTCTCACTTTCGTTCACCATCCACCCACCTCCTACCACCATTCCAAGAAGATTGATGCGCATCTAGCTTGCCCGATGGTTGACATAAATACGTGTTACTAAAACATGTTCTCCCCTTTATTCGAGCCAGGTACAATCGGCGAGTACGAGCGGCATGCGATGCCTACGCTAAAATAATTGATGGCCGATTACCCACAGTAGTGCAATGCAGGATTGTTGGCCGGCAATCCTCCCGTATCCAAAATTGAAAATCCCGATGTTTTCCCAAACCTTGTGTTGCGGTATCATTATTTCGTTGAGAAGCATGATCCCGAGTTGGTCCGTTTGGAATAATGGAAGACTGAAGACAACTAAAATGCCATGATGTGCCAATGAGATGCCACCGACTCTCTGTCGTGTCTGGAGCAATAATGATGGCAATTACTTTGAAATCATGTAGCTAGTCATTTGTATCAAATCGGCAGACAACATGACCATTTGGCACGGCACGGAAAATTCACTATCGAACATTTATGAGCAACCATATAGTAACACTACTAACACGACTAGCAAACATCCTACTTGTAATTAAACGAATAGACAACGTTCATGCAACAATACCCGTGTGATGATAGTTGTATAGCCGCGTTTTTTGACGCGGGCCTTGTGTTTATGAACACACCCAATCAAAAAATAGATCTCTCTCTGTTGATTGCTCGATGATCACACGAACTACAATAGCAAACAGTATAATAAAGGCATACCGTACCGCATAAACGCATATCGCAACCTACGTGGCTGCCACGTGTCTGCATTACACTGCGCGTTATGATGACGTGGCAGGTCACCCGTCGTCTATAAACGGAGAATAGTAGCAGAAAAACACCGTCTAAAAACATGCATAATGGTTCACGTATCCCCAATAGTCTGTTGCAGGTCGGTTTGTCTCGGACACGCGACGCGACGGTGCGGTGCGGTGCGGTGAGAACTTTTAATTTTACTTTTTTGTTTTGTTTTTTTTTGCTCCTGCACATTTTGAAAAAATCGTGCGCACAAAATGCTTCATATCTATGGCAAAAAAAACAAAACAAACATTTTGCTTGGAGGGGTGTGTTCCCTTCAACTTGCCCATTTCCCTGCCAAATCTTTGTTTGTTTGTTTTTCGCTATTTTTGGGTCTTATAGCTTATGTCATACAAATCATATGACGTTAGTACCCCTTTAGCATGCTATGTACATTACGCGGATATTATGCCGGTAGCATGCTCGTATTATGCATATAGTATACTAACGCCATACTTGCAGTTTTTTTTGGTTAGCATGCGATTTCTGTAGTATGCTGTAGGATGCCGCTAAGATACCCATACGGTACCTACTACGTGAGACTAGATGCTAACGGCACCACTTAGCACGCCTTTAGTGGCGTACTAGGTGAGACTAGACGCCGATAACATGCTAACGCCACGCGTGCTAAAGGCGTGCTAACTACATGCTAACAGCGACCACATGTTACAGGTGTCCTAAGGGCGTGCTATGTGGTGCACATCTTAACAGGCCTAGAGGAATATTCCTCAAAAGATTCCCTGGTTAGGACACCTTTAGGAGGCCTTTAGGATGCCTGTAGTTCGCCCATCCTAACGGTATCCTAACGACATCCTAACGTGTGGCTGTAGTACTCCTTTATGACGTACTAACCGCGTCTTAACAGGCCTACGGGGGGGGGGCGCCGGGTCACAGGCCTGCGATGCCCCGTAAAGCACTTCGCCCCGGAGAGCATTTCTCCGCGCTACGTGAACAATGGACTCGCCAAGTTCCCCCCAATGCATCCGATGACCAGTTCGTGCAGGCGTCCGCAAGTACACCCCGTGCGGCCCCGGGTCACCGTGGGCTTTCCCTCCAGCGACATAAATGACCATGCATGCGACAAAAAAGACCGGGTTCCTCTCGGAGCAGAGTGCTAAACGGTGTGGCCTCACGACACGAGCTGGCTCCGAGATGCGAGTCACCTTAGCGGATGGATCTGTAAAGATCACAGGCGCCACCGCGTACGCCAAGTTCAACACGCACACCACCACGGGCACCTACACGGAGAACGCCCTTGCCCTACGAATTCTACCTCTGGGAATACAGGTGGACGTTATCCTCGGCGGAAGGTGGCTACGCAGTCACTCCCCCGTAACTCTGGGCTATGAGGGGAACGGGTCTGTGTCCTTCCTCAGGAAGTCCCGCGGTGGCAAGATTGGAGAGTCGCGTCACCATCACAGGTTGCTCTCCTGGGAAGGCACCCGGAGATAAGTCTCCAAAGGGCACGGCTTGTGCGGGATTGGTGGACGAGGTGTTCCTGACTCCCGCTCAGTTGAAGAAGTACTTGGTGTACGCGGAGACGCAGAAGATGCGCGGCAACGATGACCCGGGGATACAACCCGCCTGGCTCATGATGGCCGAGAAATCCCAGGGTGATACGACTTCTGCCTTTGCAGCGACGGCTGTCGACACTGAGGACGCCAAACCTGCTGCGGACACTGAAGACGCAGACGTGGGCCCCGAGTGGACCCTCAAGTTCCAAGATTTCTGGGGTTCGGAGTATGAGAAGGAGATGACGACTGCCCTGCCGAACATCGATGGTCTCCGACATGATACCCAAAACGAGGCCAACATTAACCTGGACCCTGACTTGAGCAAGAAGGGACCGCCTTGCCAGCGCATCTACAAGAAGTCTGCAGAGGAACTCCGCCAACTCCGAGAGCGCGTCGAGACCCTGATGTCCAAGGGCTACATCCGACCCTCGTCCAGTCCTTACGCAGCTCCCTGCCTGATGGTCCCCAAACCAGGGAACCCCAAGGAGCTGCGACTGGTGATCGATTACCGACTCCTCAATCGTCAGACAGTGAAGGACAAGTACCCCCTTCCGGACATCCAGATGATGTTCGATGAGATGCAGGGTGCGAAGTTCTTCTCCTCGTTCGACGCGGTGGATGGCTTCTGGCAGGTCCCGATGGCTCCAGGAGATATCGAGAAGACTGCCTTCACCACCCAGATGGGGTCATATGAGTGGTTGGTCATGCCACAAGGACTGCCGTCGCCATCTCAATATCAGCGACGAATGCAGCGGGCTCTGGGTCACCTTCCCTTTGTCCGAATCTTCATTGATGACGTGGTCGTTTTCAGCAACACCGCCGCTGAGCACTACGAGCACGTCAAGCAGCTGCTCCTGACGTGCAGGGAGAAGGGCGTCTTCCTCAAGAGGTCCAAGTGTCAACTGTTGAAGAAATCCTTGCGATTCCTTGGTCACTGCATCTCCGCGGATGGCTGCAGACCCCAACATGACAAGGTGGCTGCAGTGAGGGACTGGCCCGAGCTGGAAACGGTTACCCACGTCAGGCAGTTCCTGGGCCTGGCGGGGTATTACCGCAGATTCATTCACTGCTTCTCCGAGATCGCTCAGCCCCTCACCCGGCTGACCAAGTCGGACGTACCCTGGGAGTGGGGTCCCATGCAGCAGTGGGCCTTCGAGGAACTGAAGAAGGCCCTCACCTCAGCACCAGTACTCGCCTTACCCAACATCAAGGGTGCTGCAGACGGCACAGCACCTTTCGTGGTGCAGACGGATGCCAGCGGCATCGCCCTTGGGGGAGTACTGATGCAAGACAACGGAGATGGTCTCGGCCTGCGCGTGATAGCATACGAGAGCCGCCAGTTCTCAGCCGCCGAGCAGAACTACCACACCGGCGAGCGAGAACTAGGTGCCCTGCACCACTGTACCACCGTCACCTGGCGGCATTACCTCATCTTCACCAACGTCCGCATCCAGGGTGATCACCGTCCCCTTGAGTGGCTGATGGAACCTGGCAGAGAGCTCAGCCGCAGACAGGCGCGCTGGTACATGGATCTGGTGGAGGTGGGAGTCCCGCGCATGGAGTACATCAAGGGGGCACTACTGCTGGTACCGGACGCCTTGTCCAGAAGACCTGACTTCAAAGACAAGGACGTTCGTGAAGGGTTGAAGGAAGCAGGAGTGATCGACCCCACCTCAGACCTGCCGAAAGACCCTCTGGCAACGCTGGAGTCTGAATGCTTCACCAGTTCACCACCCGCGGCTCATCCCCACTGGGCCCAGACGGTTGACTGTTGGCTTTCAGCAGTGGAAACCCTCTCCGTGGCGGAGCAGGCCATGGACCTGGGGGAGACCATCGCTCTCGTTAATCCGAAGCTCTATAAGGGGGCGAAGGGAGATGACCTCGACTTCGACATGCCTGACTGGCCTGAAGCCAAAAGCGCGAAGCCGACAGAAACTCCACACGAACCCCCTGACCGAGCTCCACCTCAGATAAGGATAACGAGGAGTATGTCACGGGCTGGGAAAGCTTCTACGACCCCAGCACCCCCACAGTCGGTGTCACTGAAGACGCGAGCGCCTGCATCACGAGCTGATACATCGGCGGCGCCCACTGAAAAGGCGCCAGCGAGCTCACCACCCCCACAGAAGGCGCCCCAGCAGTCAGTTTCACCCTCGATCCTTCCCCCACAGAAGCGACAAGCTCGCCCCCCGGAGGACTCGCAGAATTGGCGTGTTCGCGCAGAGTACTCCTCGAAGTACGCCGAGAAGTTTGAACCCTTCGACGTGGACGCCTGTTGTGACCTTGGCGGCAGCAACAGACAGGCGGATCGATTCTGGACAAACTGCCTTTCTGAAAAATGGAGGGGTCTTCGGGTTTGGTGTAACCCTCCATATAACTCCAAACACATTACTGCGGAGGCGATTCTGAACAAGTACATCACAGAATGGAAGGCGGACCCGGAGAACACTTCTGCAGTCTTCGTCCTGCCAGATCACCAGTCCAAACTCCCCGCGTGGCGTAAGCTATTCAGGAAGGCCAATATGCAGATCGTGGAGGTCGTCCCTACTCACGATGACAAGGGCGAGCCTAATCAGTTCTTCGAGAACCCAGATGGGAAGGCTTTCGAACTTCGCTGGCCTGTCTTGATAGTGCACGCCCCTCCCGCCAAACCACAGCCAGCACGCGTGAGACATCCGCGAACGACTCCCGCTGTGATAAGGACGGGTGAGGCAGCGGACTTCAGAGACACGATCTCCCAGCAGTCAGACTCGAAGTTCCTGCGTGCGCTGAAAGCAGAGTACACCCGAGAGGGGTCACTCCGTTCGCTGCGGGAGAAGGTAAAGGCAGCGCCGCACCAATGCCTACAGGACTTCAGGCTGGTGGTTGAGGTAGTTTGGAGAACCGCAGCAGGAAGATATCAGTTGGTGCTGGGGGAGGATTCTCCGCTTCGGGAGGTAGTGATTCGTCATGCTCACGAGTCATTGTCCTCAGGTCACACTGGGAGAGACAAAACTCTGGAAAGAGTGCTGCGACGCTTTTATTGGCGTGGTGCTGCAGAGGACGTGGGTACCTGGGTTGCATCCTGCGCGGTGTGCCAATCAGTGAGACCGCGGGGAACTTACCCGGATGGGTTGCTGAATCCTCACAGCATCCCGAACAGACCATGGCAAGGTGTCGCAGTGGACTTCGTCACCGGCTTGCCAGTATCAGAGAGAGGTAATGACGCTTTCGTGGCCTTCACGTGCAAGCTGACGAAGATGGTCCACGTCATACCGATGAACTTCGGCGACAGCTCTGCAGCTGTGGTGGCCAGAATCTACTTTGACTCGGTATGGCGCTTGCATGCATCTGGAATTCGGCGTTCAGTTCTGAATGCGTAATCGACTGTTCCCCGTTCCCCCCCGTTGCGGAGCGCTCGTGTAACAAAGACGACACGTCACGATCCCCGTTCATGCATCGCCTGAGAGCGTGCTCATAACGATGGTGATGATCCGCGATCCGCGTTCTCGTTTCGCTTTGGATCGTAAACCGTCATCGGAAATCCCGAACGCACTGCACCGTTTCTTCGCGTTCCAGTAATCGATGACATCAGAAATGTCAATGACATCAGATGTCAGCAGAAATGTCACTGGCGCGCCATGGCGCATGGACACAGTATCGTGAGCTCTTGACTTCCCATTTAGTCTTACGTGCGTCTCCGAATTTTGAAAGCACGTGAGCCGAAAACCATACTGCAAACTCTGATTAGATCAGCCTAGATAATTTGATTGTATTGTGTTGCTAGTATAAAATAGTTTCTGATATTTTCGCGTACCGTATATTTTCCGCAGGTGGTTGGTCATAGCGTGGTCGCCGCAAGCAAGATGCGTTTGGTGTTTACGTAACCCACACACCCACGCACTTTGTCGCTTGCCCAAAACTATGATTTACCCCATAATTTTCGTGCGAGATTTTGAGAGTAGATCCTGCCTGCGCACCTATTTTCCTTTCGTAATTCACTTACAGTGTTCGCAGATGAAGTCCATGAGCACGTTTTCGAAAATGGTTGGAAGCAGTTGGTCACACACGGAATGAGCGGACATCATTCCCGCCAGGTGCGCTCACAACCTTTTAGTAAGATCGGAAAGCTGGATCAACCTGCGCACCTTGAATCATAGTGATATCTTGAAGGGCAGGTGAGTTGGTATAGGGACGCGCGACATTTGATGTGGGGCTAGGAGCTCCCACGTTACGTGATGATTAAGTGATTTTTAAGTACTTGTTTTGTGTGCGTTATCTGCCTTTAGGCTAGCTAGTTGGAAAAATGTGCTTTCAAATTGAATTCTTCGATAGAATTTTACAAGTGTGTGTGCCTGTTTGCTTGTTTTTACTGGATCGTGAAAAACTGGGCCTTTTTAGCTTCTAAAAAGGCCCAGTCTAGGTTCCAAGTGTCGCAACTCAAAATTGCATGACAACCGCCCCATGGCTCTTGGCGAGGAGGCGGGATATAAATATCCGACGCACCGATCCCAGTTACCACCCCAATTGCTTTTGGGCTCTGGTGGTGTGGAAACACTGGGAATCTAAGGTATGTCTCCATGCTTTCCGTAGCATGTCTTTTGCAGTCATTGCTACTACAGTTAGTAGCAGTGCAACTTGTAGCGCGATTTGCACTTGCATAAATTGCGAGTATCGTGATATAGGTGCTTGTAGTTTTTAAGGTCCGACGATGCGAACTTTGTTTTAGATAGACAGTTCGCTCAAATGAGGCTGGGAGTGCGTTAGCCTTCGGCACGCCCTGGGGTGAAACCCAACCCAGCCAATTTAAGGTACGCTCTTGTCCTTGTTTGAGCTTTTTATTGCATCGCACTTGGTTTAGTCTTTCTTTTAATTAAGAGAGTCGGGTGTGTGTCGGGATAGTGACGGCAGGGAGCTTTTCACTTGTTCAACGACTCGATGAGGGATGGCCTTGCATAGTCAACACAGGTATATGCCTCGTATACCTGATATATTACTTAAATGATATATCGTGCCAGGTAACCATTGCGATTGAACTGCTGTGCCTAGGACAGCAACATCGCTCCTTGCCTTCACTGTAGGTAGAACCTAGAGTTCCTCAGTCTAAATATGCGATTTAGTGGGGAGGACACTGTTATTGTGCAATCCTTTGTGCCTTGAACCAGCTCGCAGCTCGCGGTGGAACCATTGCGATTGAACTGCTGGGTAATAGTTAGGTAATCCTTCCCCACTTAGAGTGGTGGTTTATTTTTTATTTTCTTTATTTTCTTTTTATCAAACTGTTTTGTTTTAATGTATAGACTTATTTTAGCTATTGACTTTTAGTATTCTATAACGAATATCAACTGTAAGCTCGGTTTTCACATAAGCTGTTTGCATATCTTATTTGGTCGGTGCAAATCCTGCAACCCTATGAGAAATATTTTATTTAGCATAGGTATCAAAATATTACACCTCCTTTGTGGCGTTGCAAAAACGAACTCCCTTGGCCACACATTGGTGATTGCGCCATTGAAGGAACCATTGTGGTCACGCTTTCTACTCTTGTAGAAGAAGGCGCCTGCACCCTTGGTCTGCGGGTTTGTTTGGAGCGCCCTTAATCCGCGAGCAACAAGGTATTGGCCTTGTTGTGATGTATGGCATCTTGGGTTTGAGTAGGTCTGACACTCTTGTGTCTGTGACCACTTGTCTCCCGTTGCGCCACAAAGAGGTGTAATATTTTGATGCAAAAATAATTTTCCACATATGTGCTCCCGTGTTTTAGATCTTTTAGGATATGTGTGATTACTATAAAAGTATGGTATGGTACTGCGCACTTTCTGGTCTTACATAAGATCAAGATAAGCATGTTATTTTTCACTATGTTCTTTGAGGTTTTGGAACCAAGCCATTCTCACACAGCATGGGGTGTTGGGTATGGTAAGGCAGAAACTTCAAAGGAGCGGGACTGTGAAGAACGAACGTGCATTAAGGTAATTGTATTCGCTCTCATAACCTCACAACCCACACTCCGGACCACTCACTAAAAATTCATTACTCACTCTATTACGCATTCACTCAACTCAACTCAGCTCACCTTATCTTAGCTCAGCACTTAGCGCCAAACTCAACGCCAAAGTTGAGCTTAGCTTTTGAGCTCATATCAGCTAAGCGTGTCAGTTTCGCTCACGTCAGCGTGTCAGCTAAGCTCAACTCAACTCAACTCAACTCAACTCACCTCAACTCTATGAGTGAAAACAACTCAGCTCAGCTTATCTTAGCTCAGCACTTAGCGCCAAACTCAACGCCTGAGTTGAGCTTAGCTTTTGAGCTCATATCAGCTAAGCGTGTCAGTTTCGCTCACGTCAGCGTGTCAGCTAAGCTCAACTCAGCTCAACTCAACTCAACTCAACTCAACTCACCTCAACTCTATGAGTGAAAACAACTCAGCTCAGCTTATCTTAGCTCAGCACTTAGCGCCAAACTCAACGCCTGAGTTGAGCTTAGCTTTTGAGCTCATATCAGCTAAGCGTGTCAGTTTCGCTCACGTCAGCGTGTCAGCTAAGCTCAACTCAGCTCAACTCAACTCAACTCAACTCACCTCAACTCTATGAGTGAAAACAACTCAGCTCAGCTTATCTTAGCTCAGCACTTAGCGCCAAACTCAACGCCTGAGTTGAGCTTAGCTTTTGAGCTTAGCTTAGCTTAGCTTTTGAAAAAAAAACACACATATCCTATCACAGGCATAACAGTGGTATAGAGATACACATATATCCTACCACAGGCATAGCACACGCACAGAGAGGTACACGCGTATCCTAGCATAGGAATAACACAACAGGCACACACATATACACACATATTCCAGTCTATGTTGTATTATCCCGTACCTGTAACTGTGTGTCAGCTCAACTCGGTTTGTCAGCTCCGCTTAGTTTAGCTTGTTAGCTTATATCAGCTCAGCGTGTCAGCTTTGCTCCTGTCAGCGTGTCAACTAAGCTCAACTTAGCTCAACTTAGCTCAACTTAGCTCAACTCGACTAAGCTCTGCTCAACTCGACTCAGCTTTGCCCAACTTTGCTGTTTGCTTTGCTTTGCTTCTCAGTTGAGCTCAGCATGTCAGCTTATGTGTGTTGAGCTTTACCACGATTCGTTCCTCAGGATGGCCACTCAAAACATGGACGTGCGCTACTCGGAGACCAACAAGCAAGCATCACCTTCCCAAAAAGAAAAAAATGCGGATAATAAGACAAAAAAAATCAGCACGAGCAATAGAAGAAAAGGGAAAGAAAACTCTAGAAGCCAGATGGCCAGTGGCCCAAGCTTGAAAGACTAGGCCGTCGAGTATGAAATAAATGAGAACTCATGCACGAAGTCACAAGCTGTGGTAAGTACTTATTTACCCTTTGTTGTTTTTTGCGCATAAGTTCTTTTCAACTGCTACTCACTGTGGCACTATCGCATGTGCAGACAGAGGTGCCAAACACCTTCAGCAAGGAGTATTCAAGAATGTTTACCCAAGTTAAAAGATGGAATACGACACAATCGCGTGTGAAGCTT
The DNA here is from genome assembly GCA_001247695.2 of Cymbomonas tetramitiformis. Classification (NCBI taxonomy): domain Eukaryota; kingdom Viridiplantae; phylum Chlorophyta; class Pyramimonadophyceae; order Pyramimonadales; family Pyramimonadaceae; genus Cymbomonas; species Cymbomonas tetramitiformis. The sequence goes on along the minus strand of LGRX02016973.1, from coordinate 11,246 downwards.
GCGCAACCAACCAAGTGGCTTGCAACTTAGACAAAAATACCCCAACACCAAAACGCTATAGGAGTGGGAAGTATAGATGAGAAAGAAGAAGAGTATAATAGCCAGTGATACCATCTTAGTGGAGACCGTATGAACATATGCAAATGAAGTAGCTTGTGTACTCAAAGGTGTATCTATTTATGTGGATTTGTTGATTTTTTTCTTTTTGAATTTGCCTCCTGCTTTCTAGCCTTGTGAAAGTCTACCTTTTTTTTAATGTGCGGTTCATGGTACTTGCCTTGAATGCTTGAATCGACCCTTGGACTTATCATGAGTGTCCCCCCATCGATTCAGGATCGTTCCAGTACTTGGAGCGTTCCAGGATCGTTCCCGTACCTGGAGCGTTCCAGGATCGTTCCCGTACCTGGAGCGTTCCAGGATCGTTCCCGTACCTGGAGCGTTCCAGGATCGTTCCCGTACCCGGGGCGTTCCAGGATCGATCCCGTAAGAAACTTCCCTCCCGGGATCGATCCCGTTCCGGATCACGAAAAGAACGATCCCGGATCGCCTCGCCATTTTCCAGATGTGGCGCACCTATGAAGATCGTCTCTGACCGTGACCCGCGGTTTCAGGATGCCTTCTGGCAAGAACTCATGAGACTAATGGGTGTAAAAGTGGCTCGCACCACGCCGTACAACCCTCGGTCTGACGGCCAGGCGGAACACAGCAATAGAGTTATTGAGGACATGCTCAGATCCTTCGTGGACGCCAATGTGGAGGACTGGGACTTGTTCACCACTAACGTGGAGTTCGCGATCAATGACTCCAGAAGTGAATCTACTGGCTTCACACCATTTGAGCTGGTGTTTGGGTTCTCGCCGTTGTCGCAGTTGGACCTTTTCCTGGAGGCCGCGCAGTCCACCGCTGGACGACGAACAGGGGGAGTAGGTACCGCACACGAAGTGGCCGCGAAATTTTCGTCGCAGCTGCGGGACGCCAGGCAGCGGTTGGAGCTGGCTCAACAGCGACAGCGCGAGCAGTTTGATCGCAGGCACGGACAGCGGGAGTATGCTGTTGGAGATCTGGTCTGGATAGAAGCGAACCACCTTACAGAGAAGGTGATGGATCGCTCCATCTGTAGGAAGTTGACCAAACGCTGGCATGGACCAGTCCCTGTGACCGAACGCTTCTTCAGTGATATGCAGATGACCATGCCAGAGACCGACAGGGGAGCTCCAGTAGCCTACCGCCTACGCCTCCCTCCTCACTGGCGAATACATGACGTGTTCGCTCAACACCGCCTCAAGCCGTACACCAGCGGTCAAGACGCTTTCGCCGCGCGTGATCACCTGGCAGTACCTGAAGAGGTGGTAGTGGACGATCAGAAGTAAGCACATGTTGAGCGTATCCTTGCTTGCACGTCGGGTGCGGTCTGTTCGAGGAAAAGAGGTGGAAGAATGGAAAGTTCGCTGGACTGGCTACTCCAAAGCTCATGACCAATGGAGGACGCGTGACAAACTCGAACGCGGAGGTCCACTTCAACAGCTTCGTGAATTCGAGCAAGCGAGGCTGCGCATGGAAGCACAAGTTCGCGACGAAGCCACTCGGCGACGTGAGCAACGTGGCCGTCACTCTGCTCAAGCTGGGATGACACTGGCTCACCTCATCACCAATCCCTGCGATGAACTGGACCAGCTCGAACAGATGGAACATGATACCCCTCTGCCGTGGGAACGTCAAGAACGCACGGAAGATGGGTCGTTGGCACTGGTGACAGAGCTACTGGCGATCCAGACGGAAGCAACCCGCATGCCCAGAATTCTTGTACTTTTCAGCGGCACCGGTTCAGTGGAAAGAGAATTCCTAAATTGCTTCCCCTCCGCTTCAGTGGTGACCCTCGACTCCGAACACATCTGGCATCCCACTCATGTGCAAGACATCCTACAGTGGGACTACAAACAATACCCGCCTGGATTCTTCGATGTCGTTTGGGCAAGCCCCCCCTGTAGACAGTACAGTCAAGCGCGCACCACTGGAGGACCCCCTGATCTTCCCCAGGCTGACAAAATCGTGCGACGAACATTGCAGATCATCGACTACCTGGAGCCAAAACACTGGTTCATGGAAAACCCCAGAGGTCGCTTTCCCAACGCATTGCGGCTCGGCCCCATGATGCGCCAGCTTCCTCCCCCGCTGGTGTGCACCTACTACTGCATGTACGGTACGCAGTACATGAAGCCCACCTGCATATGGACGAACTCAGCACCACCCACGCCCTTGCTACGTTGCACTGCTTCGACACCATGTGCGTGCAGATGGGCAACCGGTGCTCACCCAGAAACTGCTCAGCTGGGACCTCACCCGCAGCAGACTGGAGCGGGTCAATCCGCGAGCGTATATCCCGTACCAGCGCCCCTGCTGCGACAACTTTTCCGACATCTAAACCTCCGCAAGACTGAAGACCCGCTTTAGATTCCAAGCGGCACCCTCCTCCGTGAAAGTGGTGCCCTGGTAGCGGCAGGCAAGTTGTGCTCGAAGAGGAACCAGAGAACCTAAGAACTGGAAACAGAAAGGAACCAGAAAACCTAAGAACTGGAACTTAGATGGGTACCTTAGCGGAGTGATCCCAGGAGGTAGACCACTCCTAAGGGGGGGAGAGTTGTGCCCGGAGGCACAGCGTGAGCCGATATGCCTATGCGTCCGTATGTGTGTCATCGGGAGTAATCTGGGATTGGCACGATGACAGTGAAATTGGGCTTGAAATCACGATGAGAATGAGTACCAGATGTCCGGGGTATGACAGTATGACACTATGACAGTATGACAGTATGACACTATGACACTATAGTAGTATGACAGTACTGTGGGGTGGTCATCGTGGCACTCAGTCAGACCCTCGAAGAATGGTCAGATTCGCATCGGGATCGGAAAGACAATGAAATCGAATATCAGATGTCGGGGCTATGACAGTATGACAGTATGACAGTACAGTAGTATGACAGTACTGTGTGGCAGTCATCGTGTCAGTCTGTCGACGTAACATCTGAATCGAGAATGACGAATCGGAATTAGAAATGAGATCGGATCGGGAATTGAACGTTGAGGCGAAGTGTGACATCGGCTGCCGGGTGGTTGACCCTGCAACCTGAGGAGTGACGAGTGAATAAGTAGAGCACTTGAGAAGTGTTTAGCCTTCAGAACTCGGAACCGAATTATCGTTTGTACCTCAATCTGGCCCTGATCCAGTATATTATAAAATCCGAATTGTGTACCTTTGCACGTTCAATCAAAAACATTATTCCGAGCATCTGTCGTACTGCCCACGGGCACACTTGTTATGCGGGTCCACGCCCGCAGAGATGCGGATGCTCAACATGTCCGCTTGACCCTGAAAGGGGTCACCCGCCGGGATCATGCGGTGGGCAAACTCAAGCAGCACTCGCTTACCGTCGCTCGGGAAGCTGGAGTGCGAGGAGTCCATCCAGTCCGCTGCAGGTGACGAGGGGTCAACCATTAGCTCGAGCGCGGAGAACAACAAGCTGTTGGCCTCCACGCGGACGGGCAGGGTAGCATCGTCCAGCGGGAAAAGGGGCGCAAAGCCGATGTCCTCCGTGACAAATGCCGTCTGCAGCGCAGAGACCATCCTGGCGAAGAGTGCGGATGCGTGGCACTCAGTCCCGGAAAATCGCCCGTTCTTGTCCTTGAACAACTTTTGACGAACGGACTTGGACACCTTCATGTCGAAGTGCTCCCTCTGAAGGGTACGCACCAGAGCATATATCTTCCAAAATATTTTGCGGCCCGCAGTTGCAATTTTTCCAGGCCCGGTTTCGGCCAGCCCGGCCAGTCTCGAAAATTGCCCGCCGCAGGCGAATTTTTCGAATTTTAAGTATGGGAATATCGCGAAAATCGAAAATTTCCCGTAAATTTTTTAGATTTCGCCGTTCGTCTACGGCCCGCAGCCTGATCCAATCCCGGCCCGCTTTCGGCCCGGCGTGACACGCTACGGCCCCGGGCCGGCCCGCCGCGGTAAGATATATGCCCTGGTACGCACCGAGGCCAGGAACGTAGCCCCTGCCGAATTGGCAGCCGGCTGTGCTGCCGGCGGCGTGGCTGGAGTGTTCGCGTGTCTCGCAGCTGCCGAATCAAAAATCGTGGATAATGCGCGTCGGCGATTCGCCATGCTAGCAGTGGCTCGAGTGGAAGCAACCATGATGAGAAGGACTGAAGGGGCTGAGTGAGGCAATGAAACGTGAGAGATGCGGCAGTCGCGGGCGGCCAAGAAACGCGCGGGTCGCCGATACAGCAGCCGTGAGAGATCGCAAACAATTCCGGGAAGTCGTGTGGAGTAGGCGGCCAATACGCAACGGTGTGGGAGCCAACCAGAAAACGTAAACCAGTCCAACGTTAAACCCCGTAGAAAAAATGTCCTCCAAGCGCTGCGGCGTGACGTAAATCAACCCATAAGGTTTAGGCCATACCCGTGACTGCCGGCGTTCTCACGCGCGGAGCGCCTCACTCCATCCCAGGCGTCCGAGCCTAGCCACTCATAGTGGCACTCTCGCAGTGGCCAAATAAAACGCAAGTGGGGCCAAACCTGGTAGATATATAGTTCGGCGGTAATATATATCTAACTAGAGGGATAAACCCTGAGTTAAGGGTTACGATATCAGAACGGTAAAGTGTGTCTTGATAAAGAGAGAGATAACATAAATACCTAACGGGTGTTTCCCGTCTACTGGTGACGGTCACCCAGCCTACTATAGGAAGTGACATGTGACAGTTTCGGGTGTCACAGTGTCAAATCCAACACTATGCATCTGCCATCTGGATGCAAGCGCTAAAAGCTCACTCTACTAACACCGGTTGTGCTCGCAGGCGCAGCAAGGAACAATCTGGTCATCTTGAACATCGTAATAAAGGGAATCCCCCCGAGTCTTCCACCACTCTATCTGCAAGATACACGTCAAACTCGTCATCATTTTTCTTGCCATGTGGCACTGCTGTAGCGGGTTCATATTCAACTTCACTATCACTATCTAAAAAGTAACACTTGCAACTATGGTTGTTGTGTTGGAAATAGTGGACTTCTTGGCATTGGGCGTGTCACGTTGGGCGGTGCTCGCATATGCAAGCGTGTCGGTACAAGACGCTTGCTTGGTCCTTGGGACGCCACTTCTCTTGCAGCCGAAGGATCGCTTCCGATATTTGAATATTCCGATATCTTTCCCGATATGACACTGATTTTGTATTAGTTGATACCGATGTTACATAATTAGTAATTAGTCGATATTGATATTCCGATAACTCTCAAAAACATTATCGATTGATAGCAATATCGCCGATATATCGATTTATCGGATATCGGTTGCAACCGATACCGTGCCTTGCAGTGGGGGAAGACACTCCGTTCGGGCAACGAACACGTTTTTGGAATCAAGAGACTTTCCGATAAATCTAAATGCGCCCCATCTCAGCGTTGAAAGACTAACTCCTAGTGATGAAAATTTTGGGTATGAACCTTGCGCAAGGATTCCTGTTCGGTCAGGCCGGGCAAAGTGGAAAATAGTCCAATTTCCCGAAAACAGATGAATTCAGACCTCAAGTGCTGGTTGCAAAAAGCAGGGCTGATCAACGGGGAAACATTTTTCAGCATCCGGACGGCAGGAGCAATTGAGCTTTTCCTTGAAGGAGCCGACCTGCAACCTGCAACAGGTTATGGGACATGCATATTGGAAGACGGAGAGGATTGCTAGACATTATATGAAAGTGTGGCAGGTCTTGGGAATGTCATCCTCAAGGAAGATAGAGAAAGTCTCAACGAAAGAATACATGGAGCTGAATGCGGCACAATCATTCGTGCGAGTATTTGTATAAGTAATTTGATTATTAAGTTCTATTGGCTCGAGTTTGAGAGTTGGGGTGGAAAGGCGTCAAGAGGCGGGGGTTGTGAGTGTTGGCGGAGAGGCGACGCTGGAGTGGTGCCTTGTTGCTTCGCCTTACTTTCCGCTCTTTTTCTCGCCATTCCTACCCAACGGGAGCGGATCGGACAAGGTGACTGGGCGGTCATCCGATTTACGGGGAATCCGCAGGATCAACCGTATCACCGTTGATCGCCGACTTTCCTTCAGTCATCGGTGATGACCGTCATTCAGGAGACGGATCGTCTTGATCTCACTCCCCGGATCGAGGAAATGAAGGATCACGAAGTGGCTGTTCACCTCCAGCTTCGAAGTCCAAGTGTCGCAGAGTGTCGCTCTTAAGTCGGAAATTGGTGAAAATACTTCACTTTTCCTACCTGCTGACGATTGCTGCGTCTTTCTTCTTCGTTTCCTAACGCAATTTTTCTTCCCTGCCCGCCCACCCTTAAAAATGGGTTCTAAAACTCAGGCTCCGATCTGACGCTGGAGTGCTGCCTTGCTGCTTCGCCTTACTGTACTTTCCGCTCTTTTTTTCGCCATTCCTACCCAACGGGAGCGGATCGGACAAGGTGACTGGGCGGTCATCCGATTTACGGGGAATCCGCAGGATCAACAGTATCACTCGACTGTTAACTCTCAACTCATGTCAAGATGTCATGATAGCTTGGAAGCGACACATTCGCGTTAGCTCATCTGCCTCGCCCGAAAAGAACAAGTCTTTAACAATATTTGCGAGCTTTACAGTATGTTTGGCAACCAAGCCTCCACAACGAAATTTCGAACATGGTTCAGCGAACATAATCTACGTTATCCCTCGGACTAACGGTCGTGCACGAACCCGATGCCTCGCTCCTAAGAGTGTGTGTCTGGTGACCGAGTCGGGTCGTAGATCGAGCAAGCGGTTCACGCGTCGCAGGCACCAACGTTTCATCTTCCTGCAAAGATGAGCTTTGGCGCCTCGTCGGATGCCTTCTTCTCACAGTCGACGTCTGATTTGAGTCTCGAGGTGTGCGCAACCACTTCGAGGCAGACCCAGCGCTCCATCAACTCTTACATCCAACCCAAGCTTATTGTAATTGACCCGCCGAAAGCGCCGCCGAGGTCAGCTCCGCATACTCCATGGAGTTCAATGCCAGAGCAGCCTGATATCAATAAATACCTACCAGGACACTTCGTCTTCCAGCAGACACCTCCGGTAGGCTTACTCGTAACCTCGCTTACAGTTTGCTCTTCACTTTTTCTCGCGAATCTACAGGTCCTTTCGGTTTGATACGCAGAGGTAGAGATACTGTCCTGAACTTCTTGTGCGCCCTTTCGTGTTGTGACCCCTTGTGTGAGCCCGCGTGTAGTGACGCCCCTGTGCGAGCCTTTGTGGATTGTCGGATTTATTCCCGTGGCGAACCACTCTCGTGGTGGCTTTTTTACAGTCGAGCACCTCACTGCTCCTGGATGCTGCAGCTCAGGGGTGGCCGGTGTGTGGTGTTCGCATCAGCCAAAGACTGGAATCGCCGCGGTGGAGGAAATTCTACGAGCCTGGCGCGAGATATGCGTACGAAATGCTCTGACTCTTTTCAGCGCTACCAAGGTACGTCGCACGAATTCCCCAAGGCGACTTCACAAGAAGCAAGCGTTGCGGAACTTCGGAGTTAACTCGATTATTCGAAACTCTAGCCTTCGCCCTAGCTGAACTTCTCGCCGAGTGGAAACCCCTCAGAAGGTATTCTACACTTTCTTCACGACTCACGTGGGCTCAGACGGGCCTCTGCTACTTGAATGCGAAGCCTCATCGTTGTTGCCGCATGCGGTTCCCGGAAGTCGCAGCGAGCTGGTGAGCCAGTGTATGGGATGCGACGACCTGGCGGGTGCGCAGGTGACCGCGGAGGGAGCTGTAGGCCAGGCGACACAGGCGGCGCAGCAAACCAACGCTGCACTATCTGCTACTTCTAACCAAGCACACGAGATCACCTCCCACTGCCTTCATAAATATTCTCAGGTCAGAGGCCCTGGGCGTCTGCAAAGATGAGTGCGCCAAGCCCTGAAAGCTCTTCCTGCAGAGGAGGCCTACACCGCGTTAAGGTTCCTTTCAACCCGAATCTACCTCGCTGCTCGCCCCCCGAAAGGGTGCACACGGCGTTTGTGGGGACAGTAGACCGGTCCCATTAGGATAAACCGTTCGATGTTTTACATCGGAAGGTCCGAACAGATTCCTTGGGAGCGACGAAGGTATTTTGTAAGTGTTTTGTACCTTGTGTCGTATCTTGATCTCTGGAATCGAATATGCACTGTCAGATTCAAATGATTACCACTGTTAAGAATGAACGGTTTATCCTAATGGGTCCGGTCTAGGGACAGCTGCGGAGCATCAAGGTCCTGGGAGCTGTGTCAACCCCTCACAGCACAGGATAATGTGTTAGAAGGGCCCTCTTACATCACGCTGCCAGAGTGCAGTCGAGCAAGGTGGAAAACTTTTGCTGTGTCGTGCCATGCCTCAGGTGTGGTATGTTTTACTGGTCGTGGCCTTCCTGACTTCCGTGTCATTCTCTGGACCCTGGAGCCACGGTGACGCCCCTCCCCCCGTCTCGGGGCCTCAGCTGCTGCCCACACTGCTGCGGCCTCTCCGAAATACGCTGTTTTCCGCACACGTTCTGTTTTAGCAGAATGACTCGAACGGATTTCGTTCTGCTGGAGCTGCCGGTATACAGTGGGAGGTGCTTCATAGATCTGGCGGCTCTGAGAGCTGCCCGCGGTACCTGGCTCGCAGGGGTGAGGTGGACCACTCAGGCCGAGTTGGTTCATCATCTAACCGATGGTGGCTACGTGGATGGACAATTGGTTACAAGTTTTCCGGTAATAAGCCCCCTCTGCGCAGTCGTCAGGACTCCTTGGCTCACTCAACTCAAAGCAGGCGTCTCAGTTGACCGAGGGTTTGCAAACCCTAAGGCAGGGGCGCACAACTCAGCAGGTTGAGGGCAGAGTTGGTAGGGAGCACATCTGAGTCTCAGTTGACGGAGGGCTTGCAAACCCTAAAATTTGCGCCACTTAAGTGACGGGTTACAACCCCCCAAGTTGGCAATGAACTTATGCTGCTGTGGATTGCTTGGGAAGTCCAGCGCGCTTTAAAACCTTTTGCGTGTCGGATGATGCAAGACGGAACCCGGAAAATAAGATCGTGTTGTCGATGTCGTGGCCGATGTTGTGCCGATGTCCCTTGGGCTGTATGAAGTTGAGAAGAGAGTGTCTTCTCCGATGAACAGTCCCAAGTCTATGGTTTGCACAACCTCACATCTGCACTCACGGCTGTATCGAGCAAATATTCTTATGCGCGCCCACCCCAAGCCAAATAGTGATTTGAACTGTGTGCCTTGTGTTTTTATTTAATGCCAGCATGATCCCGAAGTGCTTGAGACCTATACCCAGCATGCCGAACGGTGCACGTGCAGTTTGGCTGGCGTACGTTCTGGCAGTGACCGCGGAGAGTGAGGGACGTGGTGCGGCTGCAGAAAGATGTCCCAAAATCAAAGAATGTTGAGGAGCTCGCCAGAGAGAAGCACTGGAAGAAACCAGGGCGAGAGCTTAAGAAACGGAAGCTGAAGGTGGCGGCTCCACGTCAGCGCGACATCCAGCATGCAGGATTTGCATGCACTGATGGAATGTAGTTTGAATGCGCCTGTGGCAATTCGGTGATCGCGTACTTCGCAACACTGCCATATCATGTAGGGAAGGCATTCGCAGGGCATGCAGCCAAAGACTTATGTATATGCCATATGTTATAGAGACATTTCTCGGCCTTCGACTTATCCCAATCGCTAGCCCTTAAGATCGCTCTCCGGAGCAGCAAGTGTTTGCACCCTCGGCACTGACAGAATATGGTGAGTGGGGTTGGGCTGCACTGTACAGCATCAACATGAATATGACAGAAAGATTGCATATCCGGAGGTAACATCCTTCGCACCCATATTCCCTTGTGCTTTCCCACTTGCGTGATGTGGCCCCAGCCTTTGTCTCGACCCTCGGCTGTAGTCGCATGAGCAGGGGCCTTGGCCGAATGGCGACCGCCGATCAGAGCAGCCCCTGCGAGACAGCATGAGGGGCTGCACATGAGGGGCTGCTCATTTAGCACATCTTGCGTAGATGATATCACAAGCTACACTTGGCTCACCATGATTTATCTGTGTGGAACAACCTTACTGTCTGGTTTCCGGGATCAAGGGGGGAGTGTTTTGTGCATTTGTGTGCTCCGCCTTTGTGCCTGCTGACATTGAGAGGGTTATAGACCCCAGCTTTCACTCATCAATGCATGTCCATATACGCTTGTGTGTGTGTCCATTCGCGATGCTCAGGATAGGAAGAATGGCGAAGAACCGAAACAGTCACACCTGCCTGCGAAACCGATTGGGTGCTGCACTCCGTCCCGCTTCCTACCACGCGTATGTGTTGTTGAATGCAAAGAGGCCTTCACTGTGGGTGACAGGAGTGTCATTATTGTGGATTCTACCCTTGGTGGGCAAATTTCTGCTTCCCATCGATGGCACCTCAGTTCTCCACTTGCACATTTCGATCCGACGCTTCACCTCAGTTCTCCACTGCACATTTCTTCACCTCAGTTCTCCACTTGCACATTCCGATCCGACGCTTCAGCTCAGTTCTCCACTATTCTCTTCTTCTCCAGGCACATTTCGACCAGACGCTTCACCTCAGTTCTCCACTTGCACATTTCGACCCGACGCTTCACCTCAGTTCTCCACTTGCATGTTTCGATCCAAGGCTTTGCTTGTGTTGCATCGAACGTGCACATGGAATGCCAACGCGCGCGAAAGGTACACCCAATCATCTTTGGGAATCCATGAGGATGACCCACGATCGCGCTCTCCACATGTGGGGGGTACATTTGTTGAGTGTCATGCTTATTTCAACTAAATTATGGACATCGATGCCGAATGCATCCCCACGGAATTGAGGATCGATAAACGTTGCAACTGGGGGTCCACAGCATACTCGAGAAGAAAGCGACAAACACAATTGGTGGAGGCCCGATATCCAGTTTTCCAAATGACCTAAGCCTGCAGCGCTGGCAGTGGGAGCGAAAACGTGAACAAAAGCACAAGGTGCGTCACGGGCTGTTTGCCGAGGGCAGCGAGCACCAGGTGCGTCACGGGCTGTTTGCCGAGGGCAGCGAGCACCAGGTGCGTCACGGGCTGTTTGCCGAGGGCAGCGAGCACCAGGCACGCCACGGGCTGTTTGCCGAGGGCAGCGAGCACCAGGCACGCCACGGGCTGTTTGCCGAGGGCAGCGAGCACCAGGCACGCCACGGGCTGTTTGCCGAGGGCAGCGAGCACCAGGCACGCC
>LGRX02016972.1:0-26407 GCA_001247695.2 Cymbomonas tetramitiformis | reverse complement strand
GATACAGGAGAGGAGACGGGAGGGTCCAAAGCACCGCGCCTTCATATTTAATTATTTCATGAGATGTTCATGGTTTCCGCTACAGGAAATCTGTAGCGAGTGGCCCTGTTACATGTAGTTGGATCCAAGGGGTATAAACTAGTTTATACCCCTTGGTTGGATCCAACTACAGGAAACTACAGAATATTTCGACACGCTGTCAGAATATTCTGGGGCGAAGATTCCTACTTGAGGAAATTACCTGTATTTGGATTTCGCTACATGTATTTGGATTGGGACAGAGTAGGGGCGCTGGGAAGTGTACCAGATGACACCAGTCATCTCATGTCACATGCTCCGTCATATCGCATGAAACCGGCAGGTCCGGCACACAAAGACCATCACATGACAGAATTTTAAAATCATCCGAGATTATTTGACATCCACATCGAGGAATTCGACATCGCGATTACCGTTGACCACCTCGTTAATAACTGTGAGGAGCTTATCATAATTCCGTTCATGGTGTTCGTTCCTCACGGGGCAAACTGTGCTGCTGCTGACTTACGGTGATACGCGCAGGGGCTTGTTTTGTTCTTGGTTTCTTGTTTTATTTTTCAATTCGTTTATTTTTATGTGTGAACTTGCTAGAATCTGCATGTGCGCAGCTTGTGTCGCGGGTGGGCCATGGGTATGCGGGATGCCGCGCCCTCTTAAGATGTGGAAGTCTAGGTTAGCCTTTGCTAACCTAGCTTGGGTTAAATCTCAATCACATCGCTAGTGTGCACGCATATTAAGTCGTGCGAGTTGGTGTGAATAGTTTTGGGCACTCAAGGAATAGGATGCGGCAAGGACTGATTCCGTTTTTGAGTATGCGGTGCAAGTTCGCCCGCATGCAGTGTGGAAGTCTAATTTGGCGTATGCCAAGCTAGCTTGGTGTAAAATCCAACCACACTTGACGAATAGGTTATGCATACACACAAGATGTGTTCATTCTGTTTGAGTTTCATCCGAAGTTAGGTTGGCATAAGCCAACCTGCACTTCCACATTCCAAGCGAGCCAAGTTGCAGCGCAAACCCATGTGATTGAGTATGCGCAAACCCACATGCACGGATATGTAAAGTAGCACGACTAAATATGCGTGCACACTAGCGATGTGATTGAGGTTTAACCCAAGCTAGGTTAGCAAAGGCTAACCTAGACTTCCACATCTTAAGAGGGCGCGGCATCCCGCATACCCATGGCCCACCCGCGACACAAGCTGCGCACATGCAGATTCTAGCAAGTTCACGCATAAAAATACACGAATTGAAAAATAAAACAAGAAACCAAGAACAAAACAAGCAGCAGCACAGTTTGCCCCGTGAGGAACGAACACCATGAACGGAATTATGATAAGCTCCTCACAGTTATTAACGAGGTGGTCAACGGTAATCGCGATGTCGAATTTCTCGATGCGGATGTCAAATAATCTCGGATGATTTTAAAATTCTGTCATGTGATGGTCTTTGTGTGCCGGACCGGCCGGTTTCATGCGATATGACGGAGCATGTGACATGAGATGACTGGTGTCATCTGGTACACTTCCCAGCGCCCCTACTCTGTCCCATTTGGATTTCGACCCAGATACGAGTTAGTTATAGATCACACGTCAGATGGACAAGGTTCGTCGCTTCGCTCCTCACCTCGGCGATAACTAGCTTGTCCATCTGACGTGTGATCTATAACTAACTTGTCGCTCTCACGTCATCGACTCATCCTACGGTCGCATTGAATTCAGAGCCCGAAAAGTACTTCCTGCCACGTCACTGTTATTGCTTCCACCTCATCATTGCTTTTTTTTTCGGGCGCGACGGGCTGTGGCATGGCATGGCATGGCATGTCAAATGTCATGCCATGTCATGTCATGTCATTGAGCTCCATCGTGTCATGAAGATGAAGTCTCGCCCGTCATCGTCATCGTCATTCACGTTCCAGATTCTGGCTCGATTTTCGTCTTTTCACTTTTCGTTTTGTCATCGTATCATTGTCTGTAAGCATGTCAATGTCATGTCAATGTCAATGTCAATGTCAATGTCAATGTCAATGTCAATGTCAATGTCATGTCATGTCATGTCATGGCATGGCATGGCATGGCATGTCATGTCATGTCATGTCATGTCATAACGAGATCGATTCGCCTGCGCCTTTTCGATCGCCTGTGACACCGAAATAAATTGGACCAATTGAAGAGCTTTTTAGCTGCTTGTAAGGATCGATCTTACTTTTTGGGCCGTCTGAGACTGTAAAGGAGCATGGCCAATAAACGTCTTGCATTCACATATCCAAGATCGATCTTTCGAACACGGGATCTGTTACAGCGTATAACGCTTATGAAGTATAGAAGGAGTATTGACGGTGAGTGGTGGAAGTATTCGACTGTTGAAATGAATCCCTCCTGGCTCCAATAGCCCCACTCTTATAGGAAACAGCGCCAGACTTACTGGTACCGCCTTCGGGTTACGAACCCCACTGTTTCCCATGAGCATACGACCCTCGTTCCCATGACATTGGAAACATGGTGTAGACACCTCGCACATTTGCTCAACATATGCTTACGAGAACTACTCCTTGAATTCAACAAGCATGTATTCTTCAAGACGCAGCCTCGTGACTTGTGTGGACATCATTTCGATGTCAACCGTACCGAGAGTGCCGATTATGCTCGTGTCTATACACACCGAAGGTGCATGTCAGCCAAAGACCAACTGTATGTCTTGATGACATATATAACCGTTGACTCTTGTCCTGTCATATTATTATGACATGATCACTCGTCATATATTATGACATGTCATAATTATGACATGTCATACAATATGTCTCTAACATCTCCCCTCTTAGAAGTACAGTAAACACTCGATTTTAAGAAAACAGGAATTTTAGGTCAGCCTAGCAAGTTTCTTATTTATATAGAGATCTTAAATATGGAGTGTTATGTGTTAAATATTGTGAAGAAATCAAAAAAGCTGGCTACTTTCTTATTGGCGGGTTTTCTTATTACTGAGTGGTTACTGTATGGGACCTCACATACAGGATCGTACCTTTGAAAGGACATACCTTTTGTGATTAATGTTTTTGATGTCGTGCTGTACAGTCTTCTTGCAATCAAAGTTGCCCGGATAAATCCGTTGTTGCACCACTGTGAGGCGTCCCTCAGGATGCGGAATGAAGGATATCGGAGGGATTCTAAATCCACTTTAAACTCCTCACCTTGGCTTAAACTCCTTTCTTAAGGATATCGGAGGGATTGGATTAGATTACCAAAATCCGCTTAATGCTCCGGCCTTTTGGATATTGGAAGGATCTATAGATAACCACTCTATTTCCATTCCTCACCTTTGCGCTACCGGATCCTTATCAATTGATATCAGATCTGGATTTCAATATGCATACCAATCTGATTTACCCACTTCCTCCCCCTTCGAAAATCTTGAGGAAAGGACAACAGAATTGGCCTGTGACGTTTAAATGCCTTTATCCATATATTTCGGAGTTCAGAGATTGCTCCATATGTGTTCGGATACGCACGCACAGTACGAACATGCATCTTCATCATGGATTCGCACAACGTACCTCGTGTAGAATTCGAGTGTTGCCTGTATTGTCACATACAGTTCAGGATCACAACTCCACTACTTCAGCTTTCTAGCTCACTGGCATTATAGCTGGCCGTTATCCAACGTGACGAAAGCCAAGACCGGCAAATTAAAGTAGTATTGCTGATTAACAGCTTTTTAACCGCAGACATTGGCCTCACAGATGTGTGCCCACGGAAGGGTATGATTTTTGAAACAAGGCTCACTACACCGTATTCAGGAATAATTGATTCCCCATTTTTCAATTTTTTAAGTACAGTTCTAGGGATGCAGCCCAAGTGTTCAGGATTTGATAAGGGGATGACGCCCCGCAGTTTTAGGGATGCAGCCCCATTGTTCAGGATTTGATAAGGGGATGACGCCCCGTAGTTCTAGGGGTGCAGCCCCATTGTAACCGAATCGGGAACTTATGTATACTCCCTCAAAAGGCAGGTATAGGATCTGCTGAATCGTTCAGCTCTATGGCTTTGACCTTGGGTCGTTTTCGGGCCGAAGCTTATGTACCGAACACTCGACACCTTTAATATCTGATCGCACCTATTTTGGCAGAGATGCTTCCATAGCATACGCAGCTAATTTACAAAGTGCTTAAAACCAAAATCCCATTTAGTTGCATCATGCTGATTTACATTTCGGGCTTCTAAAAGAATGACGTGAAATGTTCAGGATTTATCAAGGGGATGACGCCCCCGTTCCTTCTTACATATGTCCTCGCAGTTTTAGGGATGCTGCCCAGCAATGTTTTTAGGGATGCTCTTCAGCAGTTCCAAGGTTGCTGCCCCTCAATCTTAACCGTCAACTACCATTCCAGTCACAGAAGGAGAGTCAACGTGATTTGTATGGATCGTATAACAATACACGAATGCAGTCAGAAGAGTAAAAAGCTCCTTCTGCTTGGTGTGATAACACCATGCATACGAAACAATCAGAGCATTAATTCATAACATAGTTATCTGAATGCTCAACGGAGGAATTGAGAAGTAGAGCGGAACACCAACCGGTACCACTCTATCGATGTGGTATCGAGGCAATCGTGTTCATCACTTGAACTTGAACAATTATTCAACAAAGATTTAACGAAGGCAACTGATATATGGTCAGGTGTATACTTTTAGAACCTTAAAACAAGTTGTAGGAAGAATCCCACAATCCCTTATTAACATCTCGACTTCAGCCTTCAAACAATACAAGTATGAATATGGCCAAATCCGTTTTAGGTTTTTAAACCCAGGATCAACGAACAAACCACATGTTACCAAGGTTGAATCAGTGGACTCCTCAACTTAGTCTATCAGCATCTCAGGCTGTTGACGTCAAGGCAATGGTCATAAGCTTATAATCTAGCTTACCCCGATATTAAAACAAGACCATCGCTTTTATATGCAAGCACTTTTTAGCTACCATGATAGAGTTAGAAAAAATATGGATCATTATTATCTCCACTAAAAACTGCATATTTTAACCCAAGCCAACAATTGGAACCGCACAATATGTACCGTGTCATCAAGCATGTGACTGTCATACATAGGCATTTCTCACAAGGTTCCCATACAGGTCTTGTATGTCAAAAGCAAAATCAATCAATTTGCGACAATCCGCAAGAAGGAATGAATGATCCTCCCCCTTAAAAGAGGTGCACAAACCAATCGGTTATAGTGACGTAGACTGACATTCACCTTACCATGTCATGTCTGAAAATGGCTTAATTAGGCATGCCTAAGAGAGGATGGAGCCTATCTGCAGAGTGCGGTGTAAGTTAATATCTATACCGCCATATTATCCGCTGGTAGGCAACTGCCTATTGCTCCGTGTGAGTGAACAAAAGTCGAACCGAGGCATCAAACTCGCAGCATTTCTTACACACTTTGCTAATGCCAGTCTCTTGCAAGAGAGTGAACAATAGATATAACACTGAAATCACCGCATCAATGTTCACCAACTGCTAAGTTGATAATGATCACCACCACTGTCTGATGTTTTCTATTTCAGTGTGGTTTATGCATGTAGGACGCTGCTGAATGGCAATGGCTCAATGCATTATGCACTGATGCGCAGTTATTGTGTTGCAGCCCATACTCATCGTCAGCTCAGGGTCACAACATTGTGCCCATATTAGACAATGTCTCAGGAAATAGCTCTCGTAAAGGCAACAATCGCAACAATGTTGGCATCGAAGCGAACGGAAACCTAAATTATGGTATTGGAGATAACCATCATGTACAGCATTCGGCTTATGAATCAACTCGTGAATGTAAAAACTTCAAATGCGTGATACGAGAATCATCCGTTGATGGTCAAAAGGAAGACTTTCATAGTTCAATGATGATTTGGACTTAGAGACTCTAGATCTGAAGTAGTGATGTCAGAGTGAACGAATTAAGCTATCATTCCGACTCAATTTTACCTTCAGGATGCCAAAACCCTAATTCCTTTATGTTTTACACGCAGTGGAAGCGTGATGGGCCCATAACCTGTTGGATATAACAATAAGTAGATATATACAATACGAACGTGGGCAAATATCAGAGCGTATCGAATAGATAGAAAACGAATACGAAAAGTAATATGCACTACCCAACGGTACAGTGACTGATGACTGCCGATAGGCACAAACCCTAAACTCTGAGATCTGAGACGGGTTACTACGGTCACAGGGTGTCAGATACAACACTCGATTCCAAGGAATTGGTACAGTCGGTCTACATGCCATTTCCGACGCAATCCCCAATGATTTTTCAAATTTTGCCACTTACATAATGAACCACATGGTTAACTCAAATGAATTTTCAATCTTGTCATCTACACAATGACTCATATGGTCAACCTCGGAATTGATTGCCCCATTCCTCATGCAAAAAGGAGATATCCGCCTCTATGATAGGGTGGATGTTTGGCTGTCTAAATATGACACACGAAATGATGGTAACCAACATCGTACAATCTCCTACGGGATGGATGATTTGTGAATGATCAATCACAATCCGTTGGCAAAGTTGCCACAGCTACTCCACGGATAGCTAATAGAAATGTAAGTACAGTTACAACAACCTGTTGCTACGGGTACTACGACAAACCGTTACCCGAAGACAAATCAAGTAGGACTTATCAACGCAGATGTTTACCACACACAGACATTTGTAACAACTGCTAATCCTGCACCAAATGAGAACATAACTGAATACTCGATTTCAGTTTGATACATGCTTAGAATAGAAGTTGAATGAGCAATGCAACATGCCAAAGATTCTGTATCATTAACGTACATGGCTCTCAGATCACAGCGATAACTGAAAAGAGTAAATTCACAAGAAACTAGATTTTCACCACCTACTGTAGTAGGTCGATTCAACCTCTCCACATTCATGAATGCATGACAAACGACAGTTGACTTGCAACCATAGCATGAGACAGTACGTCTACTGACGTAGCACAAGCTACTACGACTACTATACTCGATCAAAACGGTATATAACTCACATACAATTCACTTCCAAATAAAAAATCATGTGCACCTCACATAGCAATGGAATACACAACCGTAATTCCACGTGACCATATCACAGAAAAGGCGCATGTATGTTTTTTATACAAGTATGACTGGAGGACATGTATGCCATACTCAGCAGAACAACAGCCAAACTTGGTGAGCTGGATAAGTGCCAACAGTAACGAAGGCACCCAATCCGCAGAGAAAACAAGGGAAAATGACGATTCCACTGAAGTAAGTGGAACGCCTACTGCGGAACCAGATTTAGATGTCATTATGGAGACAGATTGAACAGATCCAGCATCAGAAAGTACAAAAATAATTTCAGAGGAAACGCTATCACACACACACACACACACACATACAGTTCCAGAACACCTATTACACTGGACCGTCGAAATCCATTGTTGAGATGCAAAAATCGGTAGTATTGGAACGTGTTGTTCCACACACACATATGCATACACTGGTGCTCGAATCAGACAAGATATACTCATGAGCGAAGCTTTCAAAATGTTCAGTTACGCCCCGTGTTGCGAAGGCTCAAGCACCTGCAGCTTCCATTCGGTGACGTGGGGTATATCACCCACATCACCTATATGTGGGTCGAATATATCTGCGCTGTACTGATTTCAACGCCACCATTGATTTTCAAGTCTTCATGATTTGGACTGATACGAGATGTTAAACCGGGTATATGGATATGTATAAATTCTAGCTTCGAATTATACTAATTGTAACCCTCAATCAGAGCAAAACTGAAATGGCCATACAAGAGTCATGTTGTTTTGACTCGGCCAAAGCAATGCCCCCTCCAAAGGAGCATGTGCTTTTCCCATGCAACAACCATCCCTGCACCTACGCAATGTGGTAGTGCAGCGATGTATACAACAGCAGCGGAGCAGCAGTATCATACATGCATGCTCTATAGCTACTGAAAAATTGAAACAGCTAATTTGTAGAAGCATCACATCTACATATATGCTTATAGCAGCAGTATAATAGTAGTAACATATCTATATGTATAGTTGCAGCAAAATCAGCTGTATGTATGCATGCATGCAGCCATCATGGACTCAACAGCAATAGTCGTGCTGTGCAGATGTGTGCACGAAGTATTGATGCACTTGCTGTAGTGGTTGTATGTGCATGTGTGTGAGTGGTATTAATGCACGTAGTAGCAATGAAAATAGTAGCAATACACGTAGTAGCAATGCTGTATGCACATAGTAGCAATGCACGTAGTGGCAATGCACATAGTAGCAATGCACGTAGTGGCAATGCACATAGCAGCAATGCAAATTGCAGCAAAAGCAAGTAGCGCTGGGTTCTAAACGATAAAAACCCGGCTGTAGCCAATGCTGTTAACAACCCTTTGTACGTAAAAACCACATCTGAGCAACACGTGTATCTCGTGTGCTGATGGGAACGGGTATGTTCACCTTGGTATGATCGATGCATTGACAGTAATATCAGGAATTTTTGAGTAAGTATTGAGTGCACTCATCTATAATTATATGCAACACACACCACACCACACCATTTAACATAGTGTGAGTGAATTACGTTGTAAGCAATTTATGAGTATTATCACTTAGTTACATCTTCCCCCCTCAAGGAAGTGTAACTTTAGGCGAGGGCAATCTCCTCTATACCCAACACAGTGGTATATATTAAGGTATTTGATATACTGTATTTAAGGTGTACTAGCATCGTGTGTGTTCAACGATACCTTTATCTCACCAGTACTATGTTTGTAGAAGAATTACAGTATATTTACTGTAGCATATCAACATGTTTGCTGTAGCATCGCAGCATGCAGAAGTATTTCAGCATGTCCGTACACACATTCAGATACAGCTCATGTTCGTACAGACATGTCGAACTGTAGCATGCTCACACAATTTCAAACTGCAATATGTTTGCAGCACGTATTCAACATGTGTGTGCAGCTCGTACACAGCATGTATGTGTTGCTCCCATATAGCATGTGTGTGCTGCTTTTATACAGCATGTGTGTGATCCTCTTACACAGCATGTGTGTGATCCTCTTCTACAGCATGTGTGTGATTCTCTTACACAGCATGTGTGTGATCCTCTTCTACAGCATGTGTGTGATTCTCTTACACAGCATGTGTGTGATCCTCTTCTACAGCATGTGTGTGATTCTCTTACACAGCATGTGTGTGATCCTCTGCACAATGTTTACAATTTTATATACTTATCACACAAAATGTATACTCTTGAAATTGACTCTTCCAGTTCCCCGGCCACTCTGCAAGGCTTGTAAACGAGGTACCTAAGATATTCCCCCTGATGATACATGTATTAGATACATGTTCCCAGGTAGACAACATCAAAAGCAATTCTCACATACCTACACAGCAGTGGACTATGTTTCGGAATATCAATGAGTATTACAGAGGTAACACCCTTCGTATACAATTTACATGTGTGTTAACATAACCAATGTTCGTTCCTACCCCCTGTTCATCGGGAGTAGGCATGTCTGAGGCATTTCAGCCTGCGGCACGTATTGGCTAGTCTTTATTAATGTGTAACACATGTGACTCTGATTACTTCCAGCTAACTGCCCTGGCGGAGTCGAGTACTCTCTTAGCTGCAACGTTCGTAAGCATTTAATCCACTCATGGATGCTTTACGACAGGTAACAGCCTGGAAGTAATGCTGATCTGTGTTTACACTTAATGATAGTGGTATATAACACATTCTATACATATACTATGCGGCATCTATGTAGCATATCAGTATTTATCCTCTGATGCAACAAGTTCAGTAGTAGGTATTGATTGCCCACCACTGTCGAATTATTAGTAGTGCTATCAGCCAATATTTGACCCACTCATAGCAGCAGTAGTCGTTTGATGTCATATATATATTTCGAATTCAATGCCAGCAGCATTATATATCAGCAACTGACAGCAACAGAATGTCTGTGAACTTACCTCCGCTGTTATCGTGGTCAAGCGGTTACTATCTATGCGTATCACCGCTGCTATCGTGATCAAGCGGACTTTCTATTCATCATGCACAGAATGACTAATATCGACAGCATTTGCATGCACATCGTGCGTCATGTATTTCATTTATTGAAGACATCGGCAGCAACACCAATAGTGTCCTCTACATCGAATGAAATGCCAGCAGCAATTTCAGAAATATATGTAGGCTACTTTCCAATAATTGTATACTGTCCTGCATACAAAATTAATTTGAACAGAACATTTATATGGCATACAAAGTCCAGAATACCTCGTATGTGATGCGAGTATTTGCTGTTGTATTGCCGTACACTATATACGGTGTCGATCGCTATTTCGTACACGGCTCCAAGTAGTGATGTCGATCACGTTAGCAACGTATTGCTATACTGTTGATGACATTTTGCTGATGATTATTATACGAATATCGCCGATGATCATCTGTATAATACGTTAGTTTCAGTAGTGTGCGTGCAGCGCAAGTATGTACGGAACGCACACTAGCTATATGTATGTGCCGTACTAAGCGAATGTATTGCAGCGCTTTGTAACAATTGTATATGTCAGATGTGTAGCGCGTGCCGATGATGAAAGCGAAAATTTCGTATGATATCTCGTCGCACTGTGTACTGCGAATACTCCCACACTACTGTATATATAGCGCGTGTACTTATCGTGTATGTTCTCGTATGCGCTAGCGAGTGATGTCAAGTTGTAAACTACTTAAGGTTCACAATATCGTGCCTGGACGCAAGAATACCAACTGTTACAGCGTATAACGCTTATGAAGTATAGAAGGAGTATTGACGGTGAGTGGTGGAAGTATTCGACTGTTGAAATGAATCCCTCCTGGCTCCAATAGCCCCACTCTTATAGGAAACAGCGCCAGACTTACTGGTACCGCCTTCGGGTTACGAACCCCACTGTTTCCCATGAGCATACGACCCTCGTTCCCATGACATTGGAAACATGGTGTAGACACCTCGCACATTTGCTCAACATATGCTTACGAGAACTACTCCTTGAATTCAACAAGCATGTATTCTTCAAGACGCAGCCTCGTGACTTGTGTGGACATCATTTCGATGTCAACCGTACCGAGAGTGCCGATTATGCTCGTGGCTATACACACCGAAGGTGCATGTCAGCCAAAGACCAACTGTATGTCTTGATGACATATATAACCGTTGACTCTTGTCCTGTCATATTATTATGACATGATCACTCGTCATATATTATGACATGTCATAATTATGACATGTCATACAATATGTCTCTAACAGGATCT
The DNA here is from genome assembly GCA_001247695.2 of Cymbomonas tetramitiformis. Classification (NCBI taxonomy): domain Eukaryota; kingdom Viridiplantae; phylum Chlorophyta; class Pyramimonadophyceae; order Pyramimonadales; family Pyramimonadaceae; genus Cymbomonas; species Cymbomonas tetramitiformis. The sequence continues at coordinate 15,012 of LGRX02016972.1, read as the reverse complement.
TACCCATAGCACAGTTCTCTGATCCTTCGAGACTCATTTATTGTTTTTGGTGTTACGTATGCACCTCCTGCTGTGCTTGTGATCCCATAGTTTTTCATGCATGTGTTATTTTCTTCCATGAAAATGTGTTTGTGTTCATAACTAACAGTAACTTGCCGTGCGAACGCAGGATCTTCACCCGACACCGTGATGACCTTGGTCCAACCCAGCCCGTTTCCCATCGTAGCCTTTAACCGACGTCTTGCTCAACTAATGTGGACGCAATCCTCACTGCATTCAGGTAGAATCGCGCACGCATTTGTTGCGCTTCTGCGTGATTTGTGCGTGCACTTCTAGCGGCCCGTCGACATACTTCGCATGTGCCCATGCAACCTCCCCGCAAGTGACCGCCCTCCCGCGGGGAGGTGCATGACCGCTTTCGCGTGTGTCCGCGATTCGCTGCTCTTTCTCAGCATTCAATATGCGTTCCTGAAATTTGTACGTTTTGCATTTGCCCCTATTGTGTATTTTCCGCAAATGGCGGTTGCCTTGTGGCTCACGGTGATCTCTTGGGGGTGTCTTTGAAGAGAAGAGAATGTCTCTCGAGAGGGACAACATCGAAGGGCAGAAAAAAAGCTGGAGAATATTTCGAAGATTAATTAGAGCCCTGCTTGTTTCCTGAATAGAAGATAGCATAGGAAATACACAATTAGTCAGTGGCCTCTGAGCCTCTAAAACCTAGAACCCTTAGAACACGATCTTCATAGCGTAACTAATTTTTAATGTTCATGTGTCGCCCTGCCTGGTCTGTCTTCCTTGCCTGACTGTTTTTTACTGTCGCCTCATGACATGACAGTCATGGGCGATAAGTACACGTGTACTTATAGTTTACACGCTGTACTTATCGCCCAAACTGCCATTCATGAAGTGACACGTCAAAAAACAGTCAAGCCTTAAGGAAGACAGATCTTGGGATACCACATTTATACTTTAAAAAATCCGAGCTTCTCAGTGGCTGTTGATGACGTGTGAGCGACAAATGTATTTGGACCCCGCTACATGTAACGAAATCCAAATACATGTAGCGAAACTGGGCGTGTCATCTTCCATTTCAGTTCGCGCCATCATGCCAACCCGAAGTCGCGTGTCGCGTGTCACAGTGTCACACCCTTGCGTCTCACAGTGTCCAGTGTCCACCATCAAACATCAGTGTTTCGTTTCCACCATCAAACATCAGATTTCGATTTTGTAAATTGCGTCATATATTATTTTCGCGATGGCATGAATTCTCATGGGTGTCATACATTTTCGCTACATGTAGCAGGAAAATGTCAATGATGGGGGGTACCGTCATTGACATTTTCCTGCTACATGTAGCGAAACTGTATAATTTGTCTCACGTGAGGCGCCACGTCGACCATCGCGATGGACCAGAATATGCCCCCAAGATCTCGTTTGGTTACATGTATTTGGGTTTTCGCTACATGTATTTGGATTTCCTGTATTTGGATCCAGTTACATGTATTTGGATAAATTTTCATGTATTTGGATTTTCACGTCTACTATTGGCCACATTTTGAATTCCCGCGATCTCATTCGCCCAAATCGAGTATGACACTCGCTACAGATTTCCTGTAGCGGAAACCATGAACATCTCATTAGTCGACCAATCAAATAATTGTGACTAATAGTAGTAATCTTACAAGTACGTTGCACGCTAGGCTTCAGCGCTTCACCCCGTATGGGCAAGACGTTGGATCTTTGGGCGAGGATTGCGATCCACCTCTGCGATCATCAACTGCAAAACGTCACCGATGACGACGACGACGTCGTCGAAGGGGTCGACGCCGACACCTTCGTGGAAATGCTTCGAACTCAGATCAGAACGTGCGTTCGCCTATTCGCGGAGGACGATAACCTCACCCGCGGAATCACGAAAGCTGATTCCAGTTTGTATCATCGTCAATGGAATCCGAAAAGTTTGATTACATCATCGCCGACGGATTCCGCGCCGTCGAAAGGTGCGTCTCGGGATTTTTTTAAAACCGCATTTGTCATACCGTGATAGACGGGCGGCGTGACCGGTCGATTTTTTGGGTCGGCGCGCAGAGCGCGAAAACGCGATCGCGCGATCGGACGACGACGACGTCGATGACAACGCCGATGGCGTCCCGGGAGAGGTCGCCATCGACCGGAGAAAGGAGGATGACATCGAAACACCGAGAAAAGGCGAGATCGCGGGATCACGCGACGCGCTCCGCGTACCCTCTCACGATCATTCGGGATAGATCGTTGCTCGATATGCGCACGACGCTCAACTCAATACGATTAACTTAATACGATGGGATGGTCGATCTCGCCAGAGGAGATCCCCCACGCCTGTACCGTGTAGCAGCATTTAAAAAGTGTCTCGTTATTCGCGTCGACGCCCTTCAACGTAAATACTTGAAAGGTCGATTGGGTATGTCTCTTCAACAAGCAATCGCCGGTGGCATACAGTTGCGACACCGATCCGACATATTCTGGAGGACTCCCACCCGTATACATCTGATTCAGTCGTGAGCTTCTCACGGCATGGAAGTCGTAGATGAATTTATATTTCTCATTGTACTGGGATTTAGCCGTTTTCACCCGACAGCCCTGACTGGGAGTCCCAGTGCAGGCCTCGGCTAGACCCCTATGTCCAACTCAGACTGTGTGACATCGTTCGATCTGATCCGACGGTTCGTATCCGATCCGGACGTTTCAGGGTTTAGGGATATATAGACAGACTGTTCATCCTATATTGACTTTATCTATCTACAAGGGATTGCATAATGCATGTCATGGTCTTATTTCACTCGTTTCGCGCAATGTGCGTCGATCCATTAGAGCTGCTCCCATAAGTCGGTGAGCTCAGTCGAAGTTAGTGTTTATAAGCAACCCAAAACTCCCCGGCAGGGGACCGGCAGGGGTTCGGCTTTGGGGCTTTGGGGCTTTGGGGCGACGGGCGATGGGGATGGGTCACCCCTTTGAGGGGAGGAGCAAAAATTGGCCACTTAAATTTTGCCACCCCGTACCCACGACACACGCACACCGTAGCAGCCTTGGTGGGGCAGGTGGCATGTGCAAGCACTTGCACCCACCTGCATACCGAATAGCCCGCAAGAAGATCGCATCCGAATTTTTAATGCCGCCGCCCCTCCTATGACATGCTGCGAATGTATACATTTTATGGGGAAACTGGATACGCTCGCATGCGCGCCGGCGACCAAGCGGCGGTGCATGGGTGTGCCACGCATGGGTGCTCCTACCAAAAGCCGGGGTATTCAATTTTCAAAAGTGTGAGTATTCACGAAACATGTGTGGCAGAAAGTGCAACCAAAATCAAAATCCATTTTTAGGGTTTAATCTTATTTTTCTTAGGAAAATGCCAAAAACATACATATATGTGCAACGCACGCCCATGCAGCGCGCATAGTCGCGTGCGTGCGTGTACATTGTTTTGCACGATTAAGACCAAACAAAAATTAAGTAAGCTCAGGATTACGCTTGAAAAGGTAAATGTGACCAAATTTTGATGACATGACTTTTGCAAACTCGTGTGTAATGCCAGAGTACACTTCATATCACGGACGCTTGCGACCATGTGTTTTCCTTATTCCGGGTTCTTGCTGCATATATGTACGCGCAGGGTCATGGTCCCCAACATATATCGAACATGCATAATAAATATTAATATCGATGTACACGCATAGAGCTATTTCAGAGTTTGACCCATTGTGGGCCATCTAGAATAGCCATGCTGAGAAGGATGTTTTTCAGACATGCTACACAAAGTCTAGTAAGGGATGTTGTAGCCATTTGCTTGGATGCATAGACGCATTCTCTTATGCATGCTGCCACACCAGTGGTGTAGTAGAATATTATCTATACTATTCCAAATAGCATCGATCCGCTTTTGAAATTCCTTGAGATCATTGTAATCATGGAGGTGCAAATGGTACTCGAGCCACGACCAGACATTCTCAATGGGCATTAGATCTTGGCCTTGCGCAGGCCAGTCAAGGAACCGAATGCCCATTCCCACTAACTGCTTATGCGCGCTCTTACGACTTGGACACCTATCCATAGCCACTCGCCAATCGTCCGCATGCGTGTGTTGGAAAATGGCCTTTACTTCTGGGAGTAGCTTGTCGCGGAATAGATCAACCACCTCTTCACCGCACACACCAGTGTGTGGCACTTCTTTACCCCCTCGTATACGTTTCATATATTTCGATCGAACACCCGTGGTGCCCGTCACCGCGTGCAGGTTGGTGTGACCATGCCACGAAATGCCACCATATACGTGCACTTGGTCGCGCTCCTGGGTTGTAGGTTCTGTAAGTGGTTGGTCCTTAAACATCCAAAAACGGAATCGGGTACCCGAGCTTCCAGGCCTCATGACAGCGATCTTGCTGTCAATAAACATTACATTTTTATATGTCTCGTCGCGGTGAAATCGACAAAACACTAGGCGCTTATCCGCATTTCTTGGACTTATAGCGTGCCGCAACAATGCCCGCCGATAGATGAGTGATGCATCCTCCCGCACCCGTCTCGTGATAGTGCTAACGGCGACGGGCTTCGTGTTGCCATGCGTTTTCGAGCCTGGAACGCGCTTGCTCATTCTCGTTGCACTTTGTCCCGCTACTAAGCCTCGTTTCCCTTTACGTGCTATCATCTGTTTTGCGATCGCCCGTGATTCCTCTGGTTCCACTAGGCGTGGTCGCCCGGTGCGTGGTGGATCTATGACATCCCCCGTACTCTTGTAAAGATCTATCGCATGTCGCACAATCCGGTGCGACAACCCAGTCCGCCTTTGGACCTCAGTCACATTATCCTTATCGCCCTCAAGTTTACGCCATTCAACGATCGTTTGCCAACGTTTGCCTATTTTGCTAGAAATGGCTTTCTTTTTTAGGCTTGCCATGGCGTGGATGCGCTTTGCTCGATTGATTGTATTGCGTGATTTCGGTTCGTGCCGCACTTATGACAATTCGATGCATTTTAGGTGAGAGGTGTTCACAAGTCGGCCTGCACTTTCCGCCCTCGTATGACGTGACTCATATGCAGATTGGCTCAATCGTGTTCTAGAATCGGCGATATACGTTGACATTGATGCGTAAAATCCCCTGAATTCGGGTATTCCAAGACTAACTCCGACCACGTGCATCCGATGCACTTCCAACCAATGGCATATTGCGGCGTAGGGCTGGGGCTAGTACATACCGTAAATATCACGAGTCCATACAAAACCCGCTTGATCAGAACGGACCACAAAGGCAAGGGGGTCAAACCCTACAAGGGATTGCATAATTCATGTCATGGTCTTATTTCACTCGTTTCGCGCAATGTGCGTCGATCCATTAGAGCTGCTCCCATAAGTCGATGAGCTCAGTCGAAGTTAGTGTTTATAAGCAACCCAAAACTCCCCGGCAGGGGACCGGCAGGGGTTCGGCTTTGGGGCTTTGGGGCGACGGGCGATGGGGGATGGGTCACCCCTTTGAGGGGAGGGGCAAAAATTGGCCACTTAAATTTTGCCACCCCGTACCCACGACACACGCACACCGTAGCAGCCTTGGTGGGGGGTGGTGGTGGGCAGGTGGCATGTGCAAGCACTTGCACCCACCTGCATACCGAATAGCCCGCAAGAAGATCGCATCCGAATTTTTAATGCCGCCGCCCCTCCTATGACATGCTGCGAATGTATACATTTTATGGGGAAACTGGATACGCTCGCATGCGCGCCGGCGACCAAGCGGCGGTGCATGGGTGTGCCACGCATGGGTGCTCCTACCAAAAGCCGGGGTATTCAATTTTCAAAAGTGTGAGTATTCACGAAACATGTGTGGCAGAAAGTGCAACCAAAATCAAAATCCATTTTTAGGGTTTAATCTTATTTTTCTTAGGAAAATGCCAAAAACATACATATATGTGCAACGCACGCCCATGCAGCGCGCATAGTCGCGTGCGTGCGTGTACATTGTTTTGCACGATTAAGACCAAACAAAAATTAAGTAAGCTCAGGATTACGCTTGAAAAGGTAAATGTGACCAAATTTTGATGACATGACTTTTGCAAACTCGTGTAGAGCTTGTAAGGCCCTTTCATTGTGTATTGCCCACCTGATAATATCCCACGAGGATATCCCAGTAGGTCGTGGACCCATTCCGCGTGTCTTCCTCTGCGGATGATTGGCTAAACAAGCCGCTGTCCTCGGGCGTGGGGGCGCCCATGGGAGATTGACGCTGGTTTGGCGTTCAGCGGTTGAGTGAGATTAGAGATTGGAGCTGTGCGAGGGGCTGGGGCGACTATTTCGACTTCGGGTGCGTTTTTGCTGGGGGATATTCGCGGAAATTAGCTACTTTCGCGCCCTGTATCAGTGACCTTCTATTGGTACCTTGGTCCGCATTTTCGGATTCTACATTTGTGTCCCAAATCCGGCGTTGCTTCGCGCCCTTCATTCTTACTGTTATCACTCACCGCTTGCGCTACAGCGTTACATTTTCCTTGCGCCTACGCCTGAGACTCAGGCATTCTAGTTGTTGAGTGGTACATCAATGAGTACGCGCTCCAAGAGGAGCAAGCAACTTTTCAAGCAGTCGCAAATAGACAAGGTGGTGCGACTGCCTAATTCCGTGCGGGATTCTCCTACTCCGCAGACACCACCAGCGCCTACTCCGACACCAGCAGCTGCCAACGACCCGATTGGATTGGTGGCAGCACGCACGGCGTACATTGAGCAGGCAGAGAAGGCGCGCGACGTTCTCAAGGAAGCCAAGCATCGCAAGTGGGCGAAGGCGATCTCCAAGTACGCGCTTGGAGGGGAGAGCGTGCGTTTCTTCGCCGAGGATGATGCTGGCAAACTTGCCAAAATTATCACGGCATTGAAGAATGATTTTGACGCAAATGGCTTGGGGTTGGACGTGTTCGACCTCAACGACACCGCTCGTGAAGTACATCCGGCGGTCAACGGTGTGCTTTACGATACGCTGGCGCATATTGTAGCTGAGGGATCGGCTGCGGAGATGTTCCTGGAGGGTGCTGGGGATTCGTCTGAGCGAGATGGGCGTCGAGCGCTTATCGATTTGGCGAAGGGATGTATCCCTTGGGCCTAATGACTAGTCATATGGAGGAGTATATGGCTATTCGCTACGAGGCGAAGGTTGATCCTCGCAAGGCGCTCACGCTGGAGCATCGTCTTGTGAAGGAGAACACCACGCCTGGGTGGTTTCCTGACGAGGATTCGCGCAAGCAGGCTATGGTGGAGCGGCTGGACCCGGAGTCCTGTCGCGCGCTACTGGACAAGTACCCGTTGGAGGCGGATCTTGCCAAGGTCAGCCTGCGGGAACTTGTCCACCAGATTACCGCGGTCTACATTTCGTGGGCGACTCGACAGCAGCGTGTGCACGGTGTGTCCTTTGCACCGGGCGACGCGGTCACGGGTGCGCTGGTGGCGACTGAGGAAGCGGGCGGAGGCGACGAGATTGAGAATGCCGAGAACAAGATTTTGCTGCGGCAGATTTTGGAGAGACTGAAGTACGTCGAGGCGTACGTTAAGTCCACTGGCAGCCACTCAGCCACGACACAGGCGGCGAAACGGCAGCGGGGCGGGCTGGCGGGATTTCGCAACGGTGTCGCGCCTACGGTGGGGTTCGACAAGACGGCTATGAAGGCTCTGCCCCTCTGCAACAAGTGCAGTGTGGGTGGAAAGAAGCTCTATCACCTCTACCGGGATTGTGTGCTTGGGGGGCGTCGGCACACTCCTGGCACGGCTGCGGCTTAGGTGCACAGGAGCCGAGCATGCTGGCATTCACGCACGCGGGCGGTGACGATGAGGATGCCCCACCGCCGACGCAGGAGGAGGTCACTGAGGCCTGGCTTGCAGAGGCCGACAGGGTGTGTGCGGAGAGTGAGGCTGTGGCACAGCGGGGTCGGCAGGCCCAGGCGGATGCACGTGAGCGGGCGGTGCAGGAGTCCCTTGCGGCTCAAGAGCGGAGTGTGACGGCGGCACTTGCGGCTCAGAGCCGGGATGCTGAGGAGCTGTTCATGCCGGCTACGTGGCGGCCCGACGATGAGAAGAAGAACGAGCAGCAGCAGGCGGTGGTGCCTGCACGGTGCAATGAGGCGGCTCCTCAGCCTGTGGGCTGTGGGACCCCGCCGTTCGGTGCCAGCCAGCGGTTGATGTGGACCGTGTGCATGCTCAGCATGTTCGTGTGTGTGGCGGGAGCACTGCGGGGCACAGGAGACCTACACTTGGCTGGTGGCATGCCGGCAGACGTGGCGGCAGACCTTTTCACGGACGGACACGGCAGGGTGTGGTACTACCCGCAGCCGGTCGAGGTCACGTTCGGGATGCACGAGATTGACGGCTGGGAGCTGAGACTGCGGGGGGCAGTTGACGTGCTCATAGCCGGTGTACGACAGGCGGTACTGCCGGCAGATGGTGGTGCAGCTGCGGCTGGTGGTGAGCTGGCAGCTGGTGGTGCAGGCACGTACGAGATCTACAACGACAACGCAGCAGGCTTCGGTGACGAGGACGAGTACGAAGACTAGCTGCTCTGCGGGCACGCGGTGGCAGCGGGCCTCGTGTGACCTATGTGTGCACGTGTGACAGGCGGGGGGACCATTCCACGAGCACAGCTTTGTTAGTCACTGTAGATTTGGCAGATTTGCTTTTTCGGCTACGGTGCATCTGACTTCAGATTTCAGATTGAGATTAGATTTCAGATTCAGATTTCAGATTTTACTGTTGCAGTTACTTTCCTGTAGATTCCGTCGGCTATGCAGCCACTGCTAGGTTTCTCAGAATTGCACAGTGTTTCGTCATCGGACTTTATGCATGCATTTGCATCTCACTTTCTGGCACACCACTCCTCGATGTAGGTGGTGTACTGGGATTTAGCCGTTTTCACCCGACAGCCCTGACTGGGAGTCCCAGTGCAGGCCTCGGCTAGACCCCTATGTCCATCTCAGACTGTGTGACATCGTTCGATCTGATCCGACGGTTCGTATCCGATCCGGACGTTTCAGGGTTTAGGGATATATAGACAGACTGTTTATCCTATATTGACTTTATCTATCTAGAGCTTGTGAGGCCCTTTCACTGTGTATTGCCCACCTGATAATATCCCACGAGGATATCCCAGTACATTGCTTGGCTCGCTTGTCACCACCCAATTCTCCGGTAAATTGTCTAGGAATTGAGAATACGTATCATAGGTGATGTAGATAAATTCAGGTGATCTTGATAAATCACCGCTCGCTTTATTATCATCGCGAACGGTCATCGCAAAGCGATTATGACCACCAATTTGCCTCAATATATACCAGGTGTTTATGTTGGGTGACGCGACGATACCAACGGACATGATAGGTATGAAAAAATCTGATGGGTTAACAGACGCGCTTCGCCGACGAATCCACAGTAAACGATCTATATTTATGCTCGAAATTTGACTATTCGACACCATATCTTGGTCTTCCGCATCAACAACATCATCAACAACAATAATAATAATTTAAAAAACAGTTACACCGAGTAAAAGCACAAGGTCCCGGCTATTCCCCCACTCGTGACATCAAACTCTTTTTCGTTTGGTTCCTGCTTGGTTTTGCGGCGCGAAGCTTCTGATTGTAAAGTTGATGCGCCTCTGATCTCCGACTATCTTGGACTCCTTAGGCACTTCGTGTAGAAACTCGCTTTGAAAAGCACCACCCATAACAAAGACGTCTCCGTCACCCAAGCGAAAATCAACTTTGTCCGCCGTGCACGGAACGGTGCATTTCGGTTTCTTCTTCACTCTGAAGGTGCGGGTTGCGTTGAGACTGACGCTGATAATGCAACTGCCTTTAGCCAGGTCCGTTTTGTTATCGCTGTGCGCACTTACATACTCTCGCCCCGTTTCGTACCAGTTTGCAAATACCGCGTTGTGTGTGTCCGAGACTTGATCCAGCAGCTTTTCCAAAAACGGGTGGGAGGTGATCGGTTGACTGTTCACCGATAGGCCGCTGAACTTGTAGGACAGGTCGTGCGCCGAGAAGAGACCTTGTCTACGCGGTACCGGCATCGTTTTGCCGAACATGTTGATATGTTGTTGCTCAAAACTTTCTCTGAGGTCCCATAGCTGCTCGAACTCGTGCTCGAGAGTCCGTATAACCCAGGGGAGGTGAATGTACCAAGAATCGGGGGTGAGATACACACGCTCGTGTTGTAAAGCTTCGCGAAGAGACATACTCTTTTCGAGAATGTTTTGTGATTGTACGAAGGCTGTCCGTTGCACCGCGTTTTGCGATTGTGAAGAGGAATGAAGGTGTTCCCCTCTTTATTAAAGGCGCCCGACCAACCCTTATTTTTGCTTTCGCGACCGTCGTCACCTTCGCGACCGTCGTCACCTTCGCGACCGTCGTCGTCACCTTCGCGACCGTCGTCGTCACCTTCGCGACCGTCGTCGTCACCTTCGCGACCGTCACCATCCGATTTATTCTCGCTCGTTCTTCGGAGTGGTGATATCGAGAAAGGCATCTTCATTATCGCGAACGGGCATTCTTGCGTGAGTGGCGCAATCTTCGAAGCGGCGAGTCCTGTCTTGTCAATTCGCGACCTCCGCGGCCCGCGCGACAATCGGCGACTTCCGCGGCAATCGGTCTTCCGCGACGCGGCAGCGATTCGTTCTTTCTCGATGTTCGGAGTGTCGCCGGAAACCTAATCGCTGTTCGTATATGGTATCATCGATGAAGTTCGAACGAGGGGTACGAGCTGTATAATATTTCGAAAGTACAAGTATACGCCGCGGAAGAGAGAAGTACAAAAAACAGTGGCACCGCGACACCGCGACACCGCGACACCGCGACTTGCCATGTCCGCAAACGTCGTATTGAAATTGCAATCGCCACCGCCACCGCCACCGCCACCGCCACCGCAACCGCAACCGCAACCGCCGGTCGACTTTAATTTCGATTATTGTTGCTCAAAAATTTGCGACGAAACGAACCTGATACTGACTTTGAATTTTCCGGGCGTGGTATTCAATAAGACGATCGCCGGTGATATCCTCGCGATTCTACACACCCTAGATCACGTGTTTTCCACCGACCCAAAAATCGATTCGCGGATTTCGTCGGACGCGAGCGAGATTATGACCGCGCCGTTACCGTCGAAGGTGCGTAAAAGGTTTGTTTCTGGCGCGACGCAAACGCCGATGACGGTCGTCGAGTACTACGACTTGGCGGCCGATGCCGCGAATCGCGCGCACGAATTTGCGGAAACCCAAGTAGAAATTGTTCGCGCCTTGATAGACAACGTAGCGAGAAGAACCACGAAGGAAGCCGATTTTGAACCCTTTTGGAAACAAACCGGACAAAGAGAAAAAACGTAGCCGCGCTCTTTTTTTGGAATATGTTTACGTTGTTCGTTGAACTGCTGGTGTGTACGAAGGAAACGTTCACCAAAACCCTAGATCATTTGTATAAGGAAGTTACGAGTAAATCGATAGCGCTCTCTTTCGAAGCTGTGATGAATATCGACTTGGCCACGACAAAAAAACTATATCGCAAAGTTTCGCGATCTCGCGGATGAATTGGGATGCAAGATCGGAAAAGCGTATCCTACCGCCGAACCGCGCAATCGCGCGTTGTTGGTGCTCAGTGTCATGAAACAAAAAATATTCCTGTTACCGCGCAACAGCGGTATGAAAATCCCTGAACTCTCGGTCGAAACTCGAGGCGACACGCGGACTCTCTGGAGGTTTTACCTGTACAGCAGGCCACCGCGGTTGGTTGACATGTACCGGTTTACGCCACCGCCGAAAAGTCCCGAATCCGTCGAAGTGAAAGCCGTAATCCAGAATACGCAAAACGTGCGCGATCTGGCGTTTCTGCTGCGTCAGGACGCGCAAGTGTCCGACCGAGTGCGAATGTTGTTATTCTACACGGATATCAGATGCCGTATGTTCCAGACTCTTTTTACGAGACGTATGCGCGATTGGGTAACGGCGTTGAGCGCTGAACCGAATCACGAAGCACTTCCCACGGAGCGAGGGCGGTCCGCGCCTTCACATACATAAACTGAAAGAGGACCTACCGGCAACTTTGGAAATAACGTTCGAAGAGATGTTGACGAATGTCAAGCTTGATGTGGATCTGCGGCTTTTACAAAAACGCAGGGGTGTCACCGAGTTTTTGCAAGGGCAGCCAACGGTTTTTCAAACCGTCGATCCGGAACCTTTTCTCGCTTACGATGCTTATGTCGCGCGATTGCATGGGGGGTTCGGGCCTAAATTTTCCAAGGTACTTGGAGGACCACTGCGCCTGGTCCATGCATAACAACGAGCTCTACGAAGAGGTGGATCCGGTGCAGATCCAATTTCTGATGCGCAACGCGTACTTGATATTCGGCGGCGCGCTATTTTTGCTGGACCCGTGCACGTGTATCAAGAAACAGTACGAGCACACCAAACTAAAAGTTTTTCCAGACAAAAAAGAAACGACGCGTCACAACGGAATAGCGAATTCGTTACGAGGCATCACCGATCGGTGCGATTTGCTGCGCAATATGGATCGAACACTTCTAAAGACGTTATGCGAATCGATCGTATGCGTCACGATTCAAACTTTAAAATACGCCATCTACGACTTCAACACCTATCGCGCGGCGAACATAGAGTATGCTCAATCCTTCTCGCTGATGCCTTCCCTCACCGTTATTTTGTCACTGCACGTTTTTACGTGGTACAGCTACGGTTTCGGCGAAGCCGTCGTCGAATACAAAGATGGACCCAAATTAAAAGACTACGATGCGACGCTCGACGACAAGGTGGATATCTGATGCAAATGCGGTTCGGCCCGCATCGAGAATATCACTCGGTCAGAGTTCGGTCCGAGTCGGCCCACCGCCAAAATCGCCCGCCGCAGGCGCAAAATTTTAATTTCAAGTATGATGAAATCTCAAAACCCCCGAAATTTTATGAAATTTCATCAATTTTCACTCAATGCGACTCGGCCCGCTCTCAAATTTCCCTTCGGCCCGCCTTCGGCCTGGACCCCTATGCGACGGCCCCGGACCGGTCAATCCCGGTAAGATATCTTCCCTGCTCGACGATAAATGCGCGTTCTTCCATACCGTGATGGGTGCCACCGAGTTGCATATGCTGAACTTTTTTGTCACCATTTGCATCGAGGAGTTGACGCTTTTCGCGGACGAGCAACGCGACGAATTGATGATGGGCGCCGCGGAGGATGCGGTCGCGGGGGTGTCGACGGCGGTGATACGCGATACGTCGTCGTCAAGCTTGGGAATCGAGTCGGCGGTACGTCAAGAACCGAACGAAATGTTCGACGCCTCCGACGATGAGTTGACGACGCTTCCTGCAGGCAGGCGACGCGATGAACCGACGACGGGCGCCGCGGAAGGTGAGGTCGCGGGGGTGTCGACGCCGGTGGTACGTGATCCGCCAAACTTGGAAATTGTATCGTCGGTTCGTCAAAAACCGGTCAAAATGTTCGACGCCGCCTTCAACGCGACCAGATTCTGCGAAATGGCGTGCCCCGACAATTTCGCACACGCCGACCGTTATAAAAAACATGCCGACGTCGTGATCAAGTATTTACGAAGCCCCATAGGCGAGTTAGCATGTCCATGCTAAAAGCATGCTAACGCCTCTGAGCCTTAAGTATCTATTTGAGGGGGAGTGAGTGGTGGGGCATGTGGGGGTGCGTAGATCACCAGGAACATGTTATATGGTGATTAGAAGGGCAGGGGAAGGATATTCCACGGAGTATGATGCGGTTCGGGTCAGTTGGTAAGCGAGCGGAGTTCCTCGGAAAGGTAGGGACGTTAGTATGTCGTTAGTGTGCCTTTAGCACGCCGATAGCACGTCCGCGTTAGCATGTCTTTATCACACATGTAACATGCTAATGTCACCCTATACACTCAAAGAAGTCGGCCGTTGGGTCGAGAATAACCGCGATCTCCATGCACGGATGTGGTACAATAACAACTTGTTGTTTTACTCTATTGGGTAATATGAATGGCTCAGCGTGCTCAAAGGCGGCTGGGTCAATTTTATAGACATATTGCATGACATGTCATACGTATGACACGTCAAGAGTCAACGGTTATGTATGTTACCAAGACATACAATTGGTCTTTTACTGTCATGCACATTCGATGTGTACATACATGCATGAGAACAATCGGCATTCTCGGTACGGTTGACATCTCATTTTCCGGGCATTGCAGCCCTTGCTATGACTCAGCGACCCCCCGCCACGTCTCTTGCCCTATACCCAGATTTTGATTAATTTCACCTATATGTATATATACGTTGTATACATATATACACACACATCTTTTGTGTCCTAGATTACTTCTTGGCGTTTTGATGACGATTTTGATCTGTTCGATGTTATGACTATACACAATGTGACTCCTATTACCATGTCACACAGCATGGTGTTCGATGCATAAGGGCATTTTGCACGGGTTTGCATTACACTTTCAACAAGAGTTCTGTAAGCGTACACTCAGAGTCCCAAGTTCTGAGGGAATTTACACATTTCTTTGCATATCATATTTGTCGCGATTATGAACAAGGGGCGGCAATGTAGGGGCTGGCGGGGCGTGAGGGTATTGCTGGGTGCTAAAATGGCGGTGTATCTCTGTTGTGGTTGAGTGTGGGGTGTTGTGAGGGATTTTGGGTTTGAGATGTGGGTGCGGCATTGGAGGGCAAGTTTTTTAAATATATTCCCTCGGAGTAATCTCCACCACCAAAAACCTACGGGTTCTTCTAACCCGTACCTGGAAGTGGAAAAACACTCCAACGGATGAAGTTTATGATGGAAGAAGTGATATTGCTAACCACTAGAGCTATGGGGTCTAGGGCGTCCTCAATATCATAGCGGACACCGGGAGTCGAACCCTTGGTGTCACGGTTGTATAGGTTGGAAACAACCGTCTAGACCATCTAGCGCTAGATGGTCTAGACGGTTATTTCCAACCTATACAACCGT